>JAOSBK010000009.1:3297204-3311857 GCA_027568895.1 Erythroxylum shatona | reverse complement strand
AAAAATTACAAGTTATGCATATATGGAGGCCATATTATGCATGAACATACCGAGACTAGTTTACTCACTCTTAACCCATCCCAATTAACCAATTTACCCTTCTCATCGGTGATGGGATGTTACATCAATATCAATCTAAAACTAGTCTTCATATTCTTTTCAATGTTGCATTCATTTTTGTCTGAGGCATGAGTTTAAAAAAGCTCCCTAATCCAGCAACAAACAAAGTGAGCTAGCTTATATTTATCTAATTTAGTTCCATTGAACAACCTTCTGTTCCTTTATCTCCAAATTGACCAAACTCAAATATGCATGGTCACCACCCTTATTTTTGAAAAGTTTTTTTAGCCAAACAAGTATATTGAGCCACTCCTATAAAGACTTTAAAAGAATAAAATTTAATGATTTAGGATGTGATACTTAGTTAAAGCATATATTATCCAATAAATTGAAATATCTAAAAGGACTTCGATGTGATCTAAAAAATTCCAATGAACAAAATGCTTGTTTCAATAAATTCTTATAGCATAATGGTTGTCAAGATAACTAGATGGAGAAAGAGTTTAAAAAGTTCAAATCTCATGATAATACATCTAATTGGATTTAGTGCCTTTATTTATACATTTAAAGTATAGTTAAAATGTTATATAATGTTGAAAGGTTTTCCTTCATATGTATTCAAAGATTTTATTTTGAAGATAATTTGTAGATTTATCATGTCTACAAAAAAGTTAGTGAGAGCATATTTTTCCTCTTTTGTGGAAGTATGTAATGACATATTGGCCATTGAAAACGATAATTTACACTTTCATATTAAAGACATAATAGTCCATGAACAACTTTATATTAAACATAAAAAGGTAATAACTTAATTCTAGGAATTAAATCTATAGAGATTTATATAGGAGTTGTTTATCCATTTTAATCCAAGTACATAGATAATATAATAAAGGTGCTTAATATTTGATATATTTGATACTTCATTCCCATTATTCTATATATAAGTTGATATTTTGAGTTCAATTTCATATGAATATAAACTTTAGTTTGATAGAAGTAAGTCTTAGTTAAGGTATATTTTACTTAGAATGGTATTATTTTGAGATTATAAAGCTTCCAATTTAGTATTAATAGCTAATCAAGCTATTATTTATATTTTAATTTAGTAAAACAATCATTTAGATTAATAACTGGTTGTTCTAATGAGACTAAACATTAATAATCAACAAATAATATATGTTCCATTTTTTATTGTGGAATAATATATCTTATTGATTAAATTAAGGAGATACTTAAACAAATTTGTGGGTGTTTATTGGAGAATAGGTTCATTAAATTGATATGAGAATTCCATTTGAAAAAGTGCATGTTGTCTATGAAAAATTTTATTATGATGATTGCATAAGTAATCTTTTGACTTGAGGTCTCTAAAGTATCTTATATAGAGATTGTTACTTTTTGTATACTACTTATGGCGTACTCTTGTCAAGGATAACTCTATTGGTGGTTTTTGGATGTAAGTTGAACTATTTAGAGTAGTTGGGTTATCAATATAGGATTATCATTCTAAAATGAATAAGGAGAATGTTTTATTGTTCTTGATTAATATTGATTTACAGAAACCTTAGCTAAGATAAAATGAGACTTTGAAATAGTTTTCAATCAGTTACTAATGGTGAAGAACTATTATGATTAGACTTAAATAGTGTAAACATTAATTAGACAATCAATGTCCAATTGAAACATTGTATGATAAAAGAGTTGAATACAAAAAAAAATCATGCAAGAAAAGATTAGTTAAAATCACATTGATATTACTAGTAATTTAGGTGATTATAATGCATTACTAAATGTCATTTCTTAATATATGAATATAAGTTATTTAATTAGATAATTAAAAATAAATTAATGAAGTTTAATATATCTAATATTAAGTATGATTCAAGGTTGTCATTTATATCTATCACCAATATATTTAAGAACGTTATAGGTCACAAACATAGAACGATTTTAGAGAGAAAATGTAATTTATTTAAGTTACACTTGATTATAAAGTTTTAGAAAATTTAAAAGTTAAAAATTATATATTTAATAAATAAGAAGCAAAATGAGATATTATATTTTATTTAAGTTTTATTGATATTTTAATTAAAATTAGAATTATATTTCAATTAAATTATCAAAAGATTAAAACTCGATTATAAATAGGCATAGGTTTTAAAGGACCTGGTGTTTCTTACTTACTTTTCTATACAATACTTATAGAATTCTTTCAACTTATTCATATGAATGTCATTAGAGGTCAAACATGTGTGCGACTATGGTGGCTGCAATGAACTAGTTTCAAGAATAATTTGAGAGAAACTACATGAAAAATATCAAGTTTTACAATAATGTACAAATTATGATTTATGTTTTATGTATCAATCATGTTATAAAATTTAAAATGATCTTACATATTGACAAATTAAACAAAAAAAAATATCTATCCACTACAAGTGGGATTGAATCTTGTCGTGATTCTTCAACTTCCTCTCATTTTTTTTTCCTTATTTTCACATTTTATACTCATATGCATATTTTAAAGAGTTATTAAAGCTGACTTGTTAATATGATTTAAAATGTTATCATAAATATTATATAAAAATTTCAAGTATAACATATAAAATTCTTCATAAAAGTCAACCTTACAATTAGTATATGCAACTTGTTTTCAGCTGAATATTTTTTAAATGCATATAACATTTTGAAAAGGTCAATACCTTGGAATAAAGAATCAGATTGTTACTTCAAATTGAAAGAGACACAACGTAACACAGTTCACCAGTTTTAATGTATTTGAAGCCATTGATTTAATATCAAATCAAATTGAATATATTTTAATTAATTCGTGTTATTTCTCAAATTTAAGAATGAAGGAGAAAGTCTTTTCCCTTCTTAAATGTGTGAGCAGTTCGTACTACAAAGTGTGCGCGTGTGCGCGTGTGCCAAGAAATGTTGTCGCCAAGTCATCATTTGGGCTGTAGAGTCCACACATGGTCGCTGCCGCTCACTCGCTCTTTTCTTCACTTTGCTTTTGCTTTCAATTAATGCATACACCACCTTCTTCCTCTTCTTTAGTCTCTCCTTTTCTTTTTCGTATTCAATTCACCCTTCAACGCCTCAACCTCTCTCTCTCTCTCTCTCTCTCTCCCTCCGTTTTGCTGTTCTGGACGTCTGGTCCTGTTGTCTTGAAAAACAGCTTTTGAACAAAGGTAAACTCTTTTGTGTTCTTTTTCTCACTTGGAAAACCTGTCTTTGAATTTTGAATGCCCTCCATCACGTACGTTTAAAGAAGATCATGGCTTTCTTTTTTTTAAAAAAACTTAATTTTGATCTAACACTCAACTTTTAGCTTCTTGGGTTGGTTAAACTTCTTCTCGTCCTTCCATTGTTTACTTTGGAACTGAGAAGGAATGTAAGAAAAAAGAATACCGTTTCTATGAATTGTTTAGTGTTATTATTCTTAAAATGGAAACTTTCACTTTAGTGCTACAATGGGTCAGAGTGGTTAAAAGAGCTCAGTCGCTTGGCTGATATGTTTTCCTTTCCTTTCTTTTTGCTTTTCTTGTTATTTGTTATTTTCTTCATCTGTTGTTCTTCAACACTACACATTTTTCTAGTTTAATTTTATAAGTTGCCCTTTAGAGCTACCTTTTCCTGGTTGATGAACTAGGCAACATAGCTTTAGTTAGACTCTGCATTTTCTGATTTTTCTTTACCTCTCCTCATGCTACTGATAATCACGAAAGAGTTACTTGATGTGTTGCTTAACTCTTTCGTGTTGCTTTCCTTTTCTTTAAACGTTCATCTTTCATTCTGTTTTGACAAAATTATACCTTTCCTTCGTTGTTTTCTGCTTTATCGCTGATAAATGATTTACTCTTCTTTTTGGGGGGTACGTGAAAATCGGGGCTTGTTTTGTAACATTCAAAAGCCTACAAAATTGAGACCTGTAGCTTTTTGTTCTTTTGTTTCCAGCGTTTTCATGGACAACAATTTGTCACCAAGGGCATTTAAGTTAGGTTGATATGAAGCAATGAGTTGGAATACCCCTTAGGCCAACTCACCATTAAAGGTAGGAATTTAAGACCAACCCTTTTGTTTATCCTCTGTCTTTTACCCGCGCAATGAAGATGAGTTCTATGAGCTGGCTTGGATGTGTAACAAGAGGCTTCTTGTTCCTATCTTCTTTTTGTTTCTTTTAGGTTTCGGATTCTCCTGTTTAACCCTGTCTTTAATACTCGTTTAGTATTGGTAGTATAAATTAAGTTGGCCCCCTCTATCAACTGCGCGTAGGTAAGGTGGATGGAAATGAGGGAGGAGGGATTAGGACATCGTTTTATTTATATTATATTTAGATGTCACATGAAAGAGCATAATATGTACTTGACTTGATTTTATCTATAAGTGGCATGTTCTGGATTCTAGCATATGTCTCGCAAACAATTCATTAATTGATCTCTTCTTGTACGATTTCAGCCGTGTTCACAGCCACTGGATTATATTTGACTAGGGTTAAAAAGATCCCCGTTTTCTATATCCAGGTCTACTTCTAAAGTGAGCTGTGGTTTCATGTGGGGAATCTTTGATGTTTTGGGTAGTCTTCTACCTGGTCACCTTTTTATTTTTAAATAAATTTTGTTAAGGTACAGACTTTCATTTGAGATCTGTTCTGGCTTAAGGTTGAAGCTTGCGGATTAACTTAAGAGTAGATGCCTTCTTCTTTCTGGGTTTGATCAAATGGGGGCCTGTGTCTCAACTAGTAGTCGGAGTACGTGTAGCAGGAGTGATGAAGAGCCAATTCCTCACTCTTGCTTGGAAGTTGGTTTCTGTGGGCAAAAAAGAACCAAGAGAACATTCTCTGACCATGTAGTTGCACTACAGCATTTAACTTCCATTCCCAACAGGATTTTCAGTAATGGAAAGAGCAGAACTTCTTGTATATTCACACAACAGGGTCGAAAGGGAATAAACCAGGACGCCATGATTGTGTGGGAAGTAAGTTTGATTCTTTCGTGTCTTATTAGCTTCTAATACTTGTGGGTTTTTTCTGGCTAATGATACTATGATACCTTTTAGGATTTTCTGTCAGAAGATGTCACATTTTGTGGGGTCTTTGATGGTCATGGACCACAAGGCCATCTTGTTGCTCGCAAGGTGAGAGATAACCTGCCTGTAAAGTTATTGTCGTTTCTGCACTCTTTTCAGCAAACGCAAGATGGATCGGGTAAAGCCTGTTTTAAACGGAATTCAAAGAAGTCAGATGGTGGATATTCTGAGAAGGATGACTCACCTGAGGACAAATTGCATACCCTGTGGAAAGAGGCATTCCTGAAGTCATATAAGGCAATGGACAAAGAGTTAAGATCCCATCCTAACGTGGACTGCTTCTGCAGTGGTAGTACTGCAGTCACAATTGTAAAACAGGTAACTCGGGATTGATAGCCAGTTCACTTCATGGCATTCCATTTAGCTTTAGTCTTATTGTTTGTGCTTATCTATGATTGAAGGGCTCCAATCTTTTCATGGGAAACATTGGGGATTCTCGTGCAATCTTGGGATCTAAGGACAGTAATGATTCAATAGTGGCAGTCCAGTTGACTGTTGATCTGAAACCTGATTTGCCAAGTATATCATTTACTATTTCAAATCTTTCAGTGGTCTGCCTATGTAAGTGAGAGAGCTTACGTAAAGCCAAATTATTACAGGGGAAGCTGAAAGAATTAAGCGTTGTAAAGGAAGGGTCTTTGCATTGCAAGACGAGCCTGAAGTTCAAAGAGTTTGGCTGCCATTTGATGATGCTCCTGGCCTAGCAATGGCTCGGGCATTTGGTGACTTTTGTTTGAAAGACTATGGTGTGATCTCCATACCTGAAATTTCTCACCGTTTACTTACAGAAAGAGATCAGTTTATTGTTCTTGCATCAGATGGGGTATGAAACTCTTTCCTTTGTATTTTTTTTCCTATTACAGTACAAAGTAAAGAGATTGATATACTAATAATTTAAAGGTTGCGTATCTTACTAGTTCTCTGGAAAACAATTCCAAACTTGTAGACAAATGGTTCTGAACCACTTCCAGTAGTTACTTGACTGAGCAATTATGCTGTTGAAAGTCATGGCTGCCGTAGACTGTCACATTATCAATTTCATTCCTAAATCAGCGGGCAATTTTGCTTGCTTCAAAGCCTATTAAACGTGAAGCTTTATGTGGTGGATATAGCTCTGTGCCTGGTTTGCAGTATTACAATGTGATCTTCGGAAAGTGTAATAGTTTGTTGAACTGTTACTGGTTTGACACCAATTAACATTGACTTTGGCCAGTTGGTAGTCAGTGAGAGGTAGGAGCAATAGAACTGTCATCTAAGTTCCAAACATTTTTGGCTTGGATTAAAAACAATGATTATTCTTCATATTTCATATGGGACCCCAAAATGATGCTAATAAGCAAATATGGTGCCTTAGTTTTTTTTAGTCTTTTTCTGTTTCCTGTTAAAGCTTTTTTATATTGATTTTAGTGCCTCAGCTGCACATGTTTTAGATATCATCTTGTAAGATTTGGTGCTAACATTTATGTCTCTGACATTTATACATGAATTTAGTTATGGGCCTCTTGTTGGGTTGGTAAATGGTCTAAATAGATTAAACTGTGATGGGATGAATTGTAATCAGTAAAAGACTTTTGACAACTAAATCCAATGTGGCTACAGGTTTGGGATGTTTTGAGCAACGAAGAGGTGGTTGAGATTGTATCCTCAGCTCCAACACGGTCATCAGCTGCTAGAATTTTGGTGGATTCAGCAGCTCACGAATGGAAGCTAAAATATCCAACTTCAAAGATGGACGACTGTGCTGTAGTTTGCTTATTTTTAGATGGAAAGATGGATTCAGAGTCTGATTGTGATGAACAATGCTTATCTTCAGCTACCCTTCAGAGCAATCATTCTGGAAACGCAATTGAATCGGATGATGGGCAAAAATCAGAGCCTTGTTTGCGAAGAAATTTTACTGTTAGATCATCAGAAGAAAACGACACCTATGTTAGAGTAGCAGTTGAAGTTGATGATAGTCGTGAAACAACCACAGCTGAAGACCAGAGTTGGTCAGGTTTGGAAGGTGTCACGCGAGTTAACTCACTCGTTCAACTGCCTAGATTTTCTGAGGAAAGACCAAACTCATGATCTGCTGTAACAGTAGAGGTGCTAGGTTGATTGTTGTGATGTCTTTTTTTTTGTTTTTGGCATTTGAACAAACATCAATTCCAAGGAAGGTCATGCTGATATGTTGGCATAGTAATAAAATGTTGGTGCAAACAAACACTACTTCAGTGTTCATATTCTTTATGTGCATCAGAAATGTCGCAATGCAGCTTCAAGGAATTGATGAAGTGTTCATGAACGCACAACGGGTCATTGACTCATTGCTTATGATGCTGTACTAAATTCGACATGAAGCTTTGCTAGGAAGAGCACTCTTGGCGTGCTAAAACACCCTATCTACCCCATTTTTATTAGTGTAAAGTTGTAAGATTCTTGCATTTTGGAGCTTATATGATTTCGAACATAGTGTTATTAAGTGACCGTTTCACCACAATAGTTTAAGCTGATGTGTGAGGTTAATTTAATTAGTTTTATATATTGACTAATACACCCTCTCAAGTAAAAGCCCTTTGGGCTTGAAACTTGCACAAGTTTATTTTACCTTGTGCTGAATAATAAGTGAGTGGTAGGATTCGAACTCACAGCCACTTGATCACAAAGACTCTGATACTATATTAAGTGACCGTTTCACCATAATAACTTAAGCTGATGTGTGAGGTCAACTTAATTGATTTTATATATTCACTAATAAGTGTAACTTCAAAAAACCTGCTGCTCGAGAGGATAACGCTCATGGTCTATGAACACCCTATGAAATGGACTGAGATTCAGACATGGTACATTATGATGAGCTTTATTTCATAAATCGAACTTACGGACACGTAAATAATACTTAATAACCCGCCAAAAGTTCGTATGCCAAAGAACGTCGTTAGGATGTGACTAATACTCTTATAAACAATCAACCATCTTAATCCAGCACCTCAAAAATTCAGACGAACGTGTGAGGAGACTTTCTTCTCACATATTTTTTCCATGCCTTGGCATTCACTCACCGCAAGAAGTCACCCAACATTGCGACATTTACTCTTCTGTTTTGTTATTTGACTACCTACCACTTCAATCACCGAATACTCCGCCAAACTGGTTGAATGTGCCTTATAAAATGACCAACTCTCTTGCTAATGCAGCATCGCAGAGTAGACATTTGCTTACTTCTGAATCACTTGTCCTTCTCAGCTCCTACAATGGCCGCCAAAACCGTACCCTCTCTTTTGGCACTCCTTGTCCTGGTTGCTCTTTGTGGACAAGTCCTTGCAGGTCGTAAAATACCAGAAATTTCCGGCAATGAGAACAAGAAACAGCCTCAGTGGTTGCTATCAGACCATAGCTTCCTCATTCCAGGCATTGGTAGGGTACCGGTTCCACCATCTTTCCACGTTCCTTCATTCAGTCCATATACAGGGGGAGGGAGTTTTGTCCCTGGTGGAGATGATTCATTCGTCCCAAATCCTGGGTTTGAAGTCCCAAATCCAGGTCATGTTGGTGCTACTCCACCAACACATCCTTGAAACTGCATTTAGGTGCATTTTCCAGGAGACTGAATGCTTTAAGTTTTATGGAGTGATAGATGCTGTGTTCTAGTCCCTTTGATGTAAGGAAGAGATCCATAATTTCCTTCACAGGGGAGAAAATAAGCAGTAGGGTGTATTCCTAGTTCCAAGTTTGCCATCCTTATGAACATTACTGGACTGCTAATAAATTGTGTACTTGTTTATATTTGTGCGTCCCTTCTATTTTTATTGAAAACATGCGTCATTCATGCAAGCCTTTGTTTGCCACTCCTTGGCCAGAGTATGGCCAAGGCAGACAAAAAAAGAATATATCTTGAAGCTCATGACAAACAGCTTCATTCTAATATCTGCACGTACCATTCCAGTCAAAGAGAGAGGAGGGAGAAGAAGTTATAGCAAAATTTCATTTATACCACTCTTCTTGAATGAGAAAATAAGAAATCAAAACAATAAACATAAAAAGTGAGAAAAACTCTTCTGCATATTCAATGTATGCTTAGCAAAGAAACCATTTATTGCATTGACCACTAAACTAATCTGCTAATGGTTATTGCTTCTGATGCTCAACATGCTAATGCTGCAATAGACGACAGTAGAATGGGTCTGAAAAAGTTCCTAAATTGACAGAAAATCATTGGTTGACTCCCTTTGCATACGGAGTACACTGTCTGCTGGACTTGATCGCATTAACAGGTAATTGGATCCTATTCATTTGCCTCGGGATTATACACATAAAATTGAAGCTAATAAACGTAGCTTATAACACTAAATTTCACCACATACGTAACACTTAAGTCTGGTTTTGGCAGGATTTTCTCAAATACATATCAGGGTTGAGCGATAACATAGTGTTGATAACAACACCACTCCAATGAATGCAAGGTTGTATGCTTTACTGACAAAGACAACATGGTGGAATAAACTTTAATATTTCAAAGGTTTTTCAATATTTTTACCCTATATAACTCTATTTGCTTATGGATATTACAGATTTTAAGAACTAAAAGAAAAGGATAAAAGAATTATGGGATAAATCATTGAAGAATTCTGACGCCTGAAACCAACCAACCAATCAACCAATCAAATATGAATCATATTCAGTGCCATGGAGTTAAACTACTGACTACACTGTTCCGCGGCATATGATGAGCAACCAGTGTTCAAAGTCAAGCAAAATGTTACATGATGCTAGACAAGTCTCGCTCTCATGATAAAACTACAAGAAACAGAAGATATCTAGTCACTATTAGTCAACATATACATTTAAAAGTCAATCATCAGAAACCCTTCAAATGAGCGAGGGAGAGAGAAGAGAATTGGTTAGGAAAACACATTTCTCTTCATCTTAAATCCAAGTCCTTATCCGAGTACATCAAAAGTCTCAATTGTTCTAGAGTTGGAAGTTTCAACATTGAGATGAATGCATCAAAGAATTAGCCTGCAGCAACAATTATTCCACTATCAACTAAAAGATGATGAGCAGTGAACAAAAATTTGATTTCAAATGTACATTATGCATAAATCTGATTATATTGTAAGAATTCAACATTTTTACCAGATAGTAACAACAAAATATTGTACTGGGGTCTACCCAACTGTTAGGAAAGCCAGCAAATTCAACAAATTTTTGCTAGTTGCTTCCAATCTAAAGACAACAACTGTTATGCTGCTACAGAAGCTTTGGTTCATCAAATGGGCACCAGCACAGCACAACTACACCAGTCCAACAAGGTTGAAATGAGTGGAATTAAAGGAATTAGGGCAACTTAATCTTGAGGAAGAATTATCCAACAGACAAAATTATATTCAGTGTGCGCCCTCCATGTTCTTGAATTTGCAGGAAATAACTCTAGAGGATATGTTGCTACCAATGACATGTTCAAAAGCATCATATTAATAACAAATCAAGATGGGCAAGATAGCAAGGCCTCACTGATAAAGTACACTAGTTATGGACTCAGAAATGAACTCGACAGCTAAAATGGAGTTAAATGAGTGTGAATCCTAAATATATTGACGGCTAATATGGGACCTCACTACTCATTCCCCTCCATTGACCTAAAGGTTTGCGATAAACCACAAATGAGGGTTGATGGCCACTAGATCAGGCAGTTTTCCCACCACAGAATGTCCCAAAGATAAACATTTTGCCTGAAACAGATAAACAGCTAAACTTTGCAATTAAGGACCGTTTCATTACAAGAACCCATTAGCATTATTACTTGAACAATCCTTTGACAATTGACGTCAATTCAAATTGCAAATGTTTCTCCTCATTAGACAAAGTTCATCTTTTTAATACTGATTTTTCTACATGCAACAATCGTTACTCCTTCACATATCCAAATACCATCGGAGCAATCATGAACTGAAAAAGAAAAAAGAAAACAAACGAAACAATAGGTCGGTCGAAGAGAGAAAGTTTACCTGAAAAAAGGGAAAACGAGAGGGAGTGAGAATCTGAGTGTAGAACATCTCAGATACCAACCAGCTTGAAGACAATGAAACAAAGGAAGGCAAAGAAAATGATGAGAAACAAGTAATCAACAAAGACAAAAAAGTTGGTAGATCCATGATTCCTTTTCTTCTTCTTGGTAATGTTGATGGAGTTGTTCTTCTCCGTTGCATCGTTTTCTAGCAATTCAAGTTTCGCCATTCTCAGATTTCTATATGCCTCTTTCTGAGGTCTCAGACTCTATCGAATTTATGTTCCTTCTCTATACATGTATTTTTAACTTGGTTGACTTCATAGGTCCCACCTGAAAAAACAAGGATGTCATCTATCCAAGTGTGAGTACATCATGTGCATAGTTTACCTAAATCCACTCACTCGGAAGTTCTTTTGAATTGGCCACATAAAATATATAATATAATATATTCCTTAGCTTTAATTAAATTGGCCTTAATAATTACAAAAATATTTTCGTCAAAAAAAATAATTACAAAAATATTTCTAAAAATAAAAATTTCATAAATAAATCAAATTAGTCCTTAATAAAGATATCAATAGAAAGAAAGATCTTAATATGTGATCTTCATGTTCCAATTACCTCTACTCTATTAGGATGATTTCGATCTTCCTCTTCCTTGAAAATGATTACCAATTGTATCTCCAAGATTTTTTTCTACCTTTTGGTGACTAACATTGATATTAAAAATTAAAAGAATGACAAATTCTCTTTGATTTAGGGTTCTTACATCTTCAAATATAATTTTTTAGCTATCAACATGATACGAGACATATCCATTTCCCAAGTTATGTAATTCACTATTTATCATTTGTTAGAAACAAAGGCTCTAACCTGCCCATCGTATTCTTTGCTATTTTTCAAAGATAGATTTTGAAGTTTAATATAAACTTATCTATACCACAAGTATATGAATCATATCTTATAGTATAAAAAGTATCATTTCCTTGAAGATTGTATTAGTTACCTAACAATTCTTGTAACACTTTGTTTAATGTCAACAATATGATAATTTAAGGAGAAAAAGTTAAACTATATAAAATTGATAATTGAATAATTGATCAAGTAGTAGTGAAATGATTGATTAAATCATGAAAACTTATGAATCACTTCTATCCTTATTGTTATCATGACCTATACGGAGAAAAAATCATCGTGCTAAGCATATGGCTGGCTTAGTGGGGAACAATGATGCAAGATGGTGACTACTCACAGTAGTTGCCCAACATTTACATGTAAATGATTCATGGTATTAAGTGATGAAAAATTTATTATAAAATAAAAGTCATGAAATATCTTAATACACATAACAATATTTGAATATGACATTTAGAGATTATTCAAAATATAATTTTACATAAGAACAAAACAATATCAAAACATATACATAATTGTCTGCTAATTTCTTCATATGTGTGTAACGGTAACATAATGAAGATACCTATGACTGGTATCTACATAAGAGGCAATAACTGAAGGTTCACTCACCCATGACCTTTATTTTGTTTCCAAATTTATCTCCATACTCCATCCAACACACCTTCACCAAAGTCCATCAATGTCACTTCAATTCAACCATATTCATGCTTCAATCCTTTATCAAATTTATGTTTAAATCCAATTCAAAAATCATTCATTAGGCAACTCACAATTCATTATCTTTCATCCATCAAAACCAAAACATAATTTGCCATATAAGGATCAATTTTCCAGCACTCATTTATCATCATCATAACACACATTCCATGCCAATTCAATCATCATAGAACTTGTATTAATACATGCTATCAAGTTTAGAATTCCCTTACATGTTTAACTTCAAGTTCCTTCTTGAAAGAACAAGCTAAACTAGCATTCGAAGCAAACAAACGCCATCCTAAGGTGAAATTAGGATGATCTTAGCACAAAAAAGACAGCAACAAAGAGGATAACATGAGGTAACTTTCTTAATGCAGTATTTGGCAAAGAGTTTGGAGAGTTTATGCATAGAATTGGTACAAAAATTCAGAAGCTAAGTGAGGGTGGGTGATTTCGGTGGAGAGTAAGAATGAGAGCTACAGAAACTTCCTTGCAAGAGTTTAACACCTAAGTTGCTATAAGTCAGTCTCACAACATGGCATTTGTCACCATTGTATGTGTCCCATTTGTCCACTCTATAAGCTAACAAATGTCACAATCCTACTAGGCCATTTGTCATTCAATCAATGCTGCCAAATGTCATTAAACTATATTGCCATTTCTCCCTTATTTACTTATGCCAAATGTCACTAAATGTATAGGCTTAGTCATCTAAATTTTTATGTACCAATTTGTCTTGCCACTTGACATTTTTCCTAGTCCAAATGTACATTTTAATACATCAATTTTCTAATGGTACCAATTAATTCCAAGTTATTAATTATGGTCCATCAAACCAAAATTCAAAACATATACAACTTATAATCGTGTCATAATTTTAACACCTAACACAAATACTTTCATGGACATTTATCATTTCTACTAAGGTATAGTTTGGGGCCTTACACTAATGGTAGACTCGAAAAATGTGTCTAACTAAAATATATCCATAAGTACACTCAACACCATTCATAATCATGTCATTCCACAACTTTGCATATCATTTCATTTCTCCACCATTAATGGTCACATGCAAAATCACGGATCAAAGGAATTTTCAAGGTTTTAATGTGGGCAAAGGTAATGTGAGATGTATTTGGGTCAAGTAGCATGAAAGCCCTCAAAACTAGTAAAAAAAAAAGCAACACTTAATGTGCTATCAAGTACAAAATCCAACATTCACTGACAATTGTGTACATCAACTATGATGAATGTAAAACCAAGTTTAACAACTTAAACTCGAGCTCTCATACACAAACCACAAAAAATATATACCAATTCTAAGGGATCACTCACATAATTGATGATAATACATTGAAACCACAAAGAGTGACCCTTCTAAGCCGACATCTACCTCATATTCAACATACTCAAGTAACCCATTCAATACAACTTTAGGATGATGCATTAAGTATGAATAACCTTACAAACCACGTATACAATTCCTCCTTGATACAATTATTTAAACATTTTTCTTTTTCATTTCTTTTCTTTTCTCTTATAAAAATTAAAATAAACTACATCAACACGGGAATTTCAATGATAAGCCATAAAATAATATCCCAACATTAACCAACCCACACATATGCATACCCCTACACTTATACTTTTATATATCCACATACCCAATAATCAAAAAATGTTCCACTAGCTTTAAAGCTTGGGAAGGACATTTGGTTAGGTTAAAGCATGTAATATGACTAAGATAATAAGAAAAGGAAAATAAAGCTTAACGGGGCTTATTAAAAAAAGGAAAATTGTTGGACCCCACACCCTGCCCGTAGGTGTTTGCAGGTTATACTGCGGCGTGTGTTTGCGGGTTATACCGCGGCATCCAACCTTAATCAGTATTGT
>JAOSBK010000009.1:3245571-3291747 GCA_027568895.1 Erythroxylum shatona | reverse complement strand
TGCATTCATGTTTCAATTTTATTTATGAATTGTGAAAAGTTTTGGAATTTCGAGGAATAAGAAATTGAGGTTTTCAACCGTGAAAGTTTTGGAAACTGATTATGAATGATTTGAATGATTTGAAAAGTTTGAAAAATAAGCTTTCGATGAATTTCCTACTGTGAGATTTTTATAAAATGGCAAAAATTTAGAAAATAATTTTTGCTTATTTTTCGATATATAAACATGTTATCCACGAGCTGTCCAGCTCACCCCCCTTTCATCCCCATCTCCAGGTATCGAGCAGGAGATCGGATGAAAGAAAGTCAAGACTTTTGTTCGTTTTTGCTTAGCTTGTGTTGTATGTATTTGGGATTTTTGGTATTGTATTTGTATATGGCTTGGAAGGCCATTAATATTGATATGTATGAATTATGAAGAATTATGAAATTCGTGTATGATTATGGAATGTGACTTGTGATGGTATATGATTATGATTGGTTTGGGATTGGATTGAATTATGAATTTTGGATATGGATTTGAGATATATATTTGTGCATGGTTGTGGCATATGGATTTGTGTATGGTTATTAATATATGAACATGATTATATATGAATGGGATTGCTTGTGATTTGGATTCCGGACGGGAGGTCCGATGATACTAATTTTTTATTGAGCTGGTGTATAGAAGTGTTTAAAACCATTTGCAGGTTTTGGGTTTGTTAAAATGCAGCCGTTATGCTGCCCAATTTTTGATAAAATTGGTTTTATGGTAAAGAAAAAATAAGTTTTGTTAAAGATGAAGTTGAGATATTGCATGATTAAGAAAGATCTTATGATTTGAGTTTTAATTGAGGATAAGTTTCCCAATGGGGAAATTATATTGTTTTGATTTGTATTAGATTGAATAAAGTTGAAAGGAATAAAAATGAAAGAAAGAAAAAAAAATTTACACCGATTCGGATAGGTTAAGTCTAAGGTTACCAACGCGACCCTTTTTCTATTGTTAAAAAGTTAGAGATCTTGGATGTCGAAAATTTTTAATTCCGTGCGATTGAACCGTTTGTTTGCTTTGATTCAATTTGTATTCGATTCGCTTTCGTTTGCCTTCGCTTTTTGATCCGATTCGCTTTCGATTCGCATTTTAAATTCTCCTTTGCTTCGTTTCTGATTTTCCTTCGTGATGTGATTGCTTTCGATTCGTATTCGATTTTCTTCGATTCGTTCGCTTTTGATTTCGTTCGTTCATTCGTTTTGATCCGATTTTCGCTTTATGATTTGGTTTCCTTCGTTTGTGTTCGCTTTCCGTTTCCGTCTTTAGTTTTTCCGGTTGGGGTTCGGTCTCGAGATCGGATCCCAGTAGGGACCATGGGAGCACAAGGATGGAATTCTTTATTTCAAGGGAAGAATTTATTTGGCTGAAAGTTCACCTTTAATTCATGACATTATTTGCCAGTTCCATAATAGCACTCACGAGGGGTTCTTAAAAACCATACAAAAGATTTGCTCTACTTTTTACTGGAAGGGATTAAAAAGAAGGATCCGTGAGTTTATTAGAGAATGTGAAACATGCCAAAGAAATAAGGTGGAGCAAACTTCTCCGCCCAGGCTTCTTCAACCTCTTGCCATTCCGAATCAAATATGGAAAGATATCTACATGGATTTCATCGATGGCCTACCAAGTTCAAAAGGTAAATCCACCACATTTGTGGTAGTTAATAGACTATCAAAATACGCTCATTTCGTGGCTATCTCTCATCCATATACTGTTGTAAGTGTTGCTCAAGTATTTTTGGACAATATCTTCCGGTTGCATGGGCTACCAAAATCTATTGTTTGTGATAGAGACCCAAAATTTACAAGTTTGTTTTGGAAAGAATTGCTCCGCTTGAATGGCCCTAGTTTTAATTTCAGCTCAGCTTACCATCCCCAAACGGATGGTCAAACAAAGGTTGTAAATCGAACACTGGAAATGTATCTTAGGTGCTTAACTGGTTCTCAACCTAAGATGTGGACTAAGTGGTTGTCGTGGGTAGAATATTGCTATAACACTGGTGTTCATTCATCTACCAGAAAAACTCCATTTGAAGTTATGTATGGTAGACCACCACCAACTCTTCTCTCTTACATTCCTGGGAAGGCTAAGGTAGCAGCAGTTGATCAAGAGTTGTTGGAGTGGGATGTTATGATTAAAGAGATTAAGAAGAAAATTCAACGAGCTCAAAATCGGATGAAGCGCATTTATGACGCAAAGCATCAAGAAAGAGAATTTGAAATAGGAGATTGGGTTTATTTGAAGTTGCAACTATATAGGCAAAATTTAGTTGTTTCACGGATGAATTTGAAGCTATCACCCAAATATTATGGGTTGTTCAAGGTGTTGTAAAGAATTGGCGCAGTCGCCTATAAATTGGATTTACCAAAAAATACCCGTATTCATCCTATATTCCATGTGTCTCTCCTTAAAAAATATGTTGGAAGTAGAGTTATTATACAATCAGAGTTGCTTGTTGTGGATGAGGAGACTGGTACTTTTATTCCAGAACCGGAAGCCATTCTGGATACAAGACTAAGAAGAAGGAAGTAGGAAGTTTTAATTCAGTGGCGTGGGTTATCAGCTGCAGATGCAACATGGGAAGACTTCAATTCCATCAAGTCCAAATTTTCACGTGTTACTCTTAAGGACAAGAGTGGTTTCTTAGGATGAGGGAATTGTCACGTGCCAATATCCTTAGTGCTTGCTGGACAATTGTTTAGATTTGAATAAGTAAAATGACATGTATGTGTTTCCTTGAATTTTTATTACTCTGTTTAGTTGTGGGCTGTTGGCTTCTTTTAGCCATTTTGTTATGATTTTTTTTTTTGTTATTTATAATCAATGAATAACAAGCTAAGGGGATACTGAAAATTACTAAGAAACGTGTCATAGTGTTGAAGTCTCGGTTTCCTCTATCAAACCAAATTTTACTATTATTTTTTGTTGCGCATAATAGGTCCAAAAGATAAACGGCAGTTTGTACCAGCATCCAAAAACACTGCTAAGAGAAGTAAGGTGAATCTTAGAACAATTAATAAAGTTATTTTTTAATCTTTTTATAAAATATTAAAAAAAAATTACATATAACTAATGACCGGTCTTTGAACCTCATCAAGTGGGTAATCTTTGAGACAGCCCTTTTTTTCAAACTTGAAAATGAACATGAATCCAAAGAGCATCCTTTGTGTTTATATACATATATATATATATACATGGCCTTTCACTAGTACATGGTCCTTCCTCTATGAATGATGGTAATTTTGTCTCCATAATGTATATAATAATCCAGGTAGAAATAGGATATCTTCAATACAACAATGAAATGTTTAATGTACCAACCACATTGATAGTAAATGTGAAATATACAAGTTCCCACAGAATAACATATAATCATGTCGGATTTTCCCAATGTCCCACTTCAGTAAGGAAATCCGTTCTTCCAAAGAAAGCCACATAAATTTATTCCTGCAAGATGAGCACAGAAGCAAATTTAGCACAAGTTCACAAAGCTGCAATAGTTTGATTACAGTGAGCTAGGGTATTTGCTGATTGAATTCAAAGCAAAAGTTCATGCACAAAGCATGACGGTGTCCCAAGCATAAACATGGTGGAGCAACGAACTATTCATGGGGTTTAGGTATGACGTG
Source organism: Erythroxylum shatona (assembly GCA_027568895.1). Lineage (NCBI taxonomy): Eukaryota > Viridiplantae > Streptophyta > Magnoliopsida > Malpighiales > Erythroxylaceae > Erythroxylum > Erythroxylum shatona. The sequence continues at coordinate 3,288,082 of JAOSBK010000009.1, read as the reverse complement.
CAAGATCTAGACTTGCATTGACTAGTTAGCATATAGATTCATTACATATTCTTGGCAAAGAAACAGGTCAAGAGAAGGAGAGCAATGGTAATTTACCTCAGGAGTACTCTCCAAAGACTTCGACTCAATTGTTGCATCAGAAATTTGGGCCTCTTTTTTCTCATTTGAATAACTTCAAAATATAAACCAAAGATAATTGTCAAAGAAAAAGCAAGAATCATTTGGATGTTCGGAACGTATTGCTAATATAAAGGACATAAAGATTGTCAAAATAAAAGCCCCAATTGCTGCATGGAAACTTCGAAATAACTTCTCTTTCAAGCATTCAACAATGCAGATAAGTCGAAAAAGAATAGGAAAAAGTAGCACATTAGCAAGTAAGCACAATGCTGGCTTACAAAATAAGCAGAAAAGGCAAGCAGAGACATATACAGAATGTAAAAGGAAAGCATGAAACTTTTCCTTGCCAAGAGTGAAGAGTAAATAAAAATTTTAAAGAGCATCTCAACACAAGAATTTACCAGTTGCATCTCATTGCTTCCAAATATGTTTAAAAATAGCGTCTAAAAAAAATGAGTCAAAAGCATAAAATGACATTTCATTTCTACCATAAATCAAAAGCCATAATAATCTTTTGCAATATAAGACAATCACTACTATTCCAGGAGGCCTGATTGTTAACATGATGGAATTACCAAGATGAACAAATCTTCCTTTCTAATATTCTTTTAATCCTTTTTATCACATTGAAAAGTGGAAGACACCTACGTAGAAAGAATGGTAACCCATATTAGCTCCACACAATCCACCCAAAGAAGCCTTTGTTCAAGGGGGATAACACCATAGGTAATCAAGTGGGCAAATGGCCAAAGCTTCCATCCTGCCTACCAAGCAAACAAAGAGAAAGAGTTAGTAATTGGCTCAACGATAACAGGAAAATGATCGATTAATTACATTCCAAAGAAATCAGCTCAGCAGTTCAGCTAAATCTTTAAACAATACACATCAAAATTATCTCTTCAACAATTGTCTGATAGTACACAATCTAAACCCTCTTCAACATATTACAAAGTTATATTAACTTCATCATTAGGAGATGTAAGTGATAATACAATCTTAGTTCCCATTAGGGCCAGATGAGTCGACAGCTGTTTATTTTTAACGAATATTTAAAGTGTTTAAGCAGACTGAAAAGGCTCTTTCTTGTCATTTCAGAGGGACTGAAATTTTTTTTTAAAAGTTCACAGACCTATTTCAAGTTAAGTCCTAATCTCTCTCCATGTTTGTTTGATAGGTAGAAAACCCAACAGTAGCAAGCAACTGAAGCCACAAAAAAGTGGAAATCTTCAAAATTAACATTTCTTGTTTCTAGTTCCTGAAGGGAGAAAATTAAGACTAAAAGCTAAAAAGTACAAATTCTGAATATAATGACGAATGCCTAAGAAGGTCAAATTACAAATTTTAAAAAGCAGCATGCCACGTGCCTTGGCTTAGATAAGAAATGCCATCATTACAACCATTTGAAGGTTCTAGGCAGATCATTTAAATGGCATGCACTATTTATGTAAGATCAAGTTGGAAGAGCATCTTACAGTTAACACTGGCCAAAATGTTCTCCTTAATTCAGGGAAAATAATCGCTGGGGACTCCAAACGCAAGAAACCCAACAGCACAAAGTAGATACTGTTCCAAACAGCTGCCCATACAGTCTGGTCAACGGCAGCTTTGGCAAGCACCACCCACCAACTTTTGGTAGGTAAAAGGGCCTAGAAACAAAACTAGAATATTTGAATCATCCTCATACATCAAGAAGTAAAATTTAAATGTTAATCTATGTCACTACCTCACATAGTTGATAGTAATAATGCGAAAGAGACCCATGAAGAGCAAAGCCAACAAGGCCTGATCTGAACATCCTCATCCTCTCAAACTCAAAAATGGGTTTTCCTTCATAGCACTGCATATTAACACATAATTCAAAATAACAAGTCGATAACCAGGTCCAACGGAAAAGCATATAGAACTATCAACATGAATTTCTGAAGACATGGTTTAGAGACAAAGGGAAAGGCATATATAAAAAGGGTTTTGCCTTACTTGTGCAATCCAATCTCCAATAGAGTAGACGATTCCACTGATTGCCATTTTTGCTAAGACAGGGTTTTCCTTTAGAGCCTCTTCGTAAGCAACCCAATTGTGTACAGGAGCATACATTAATACCTCATAAAGGGTCCATCCCTATCCAAAAACAGAAGACTTTTCTGCTAATCAGTTGACTAGTTTAGAGATTACCAGGTTAGCTGCAAAATTTCTCCGTTGAAATCAATAATTTATCTTACAAGAAACCTTTTAATAACAACACGAATATATCAATTTTTTTCTTTTTTTTTGTGATCGATTATGAAACAGAATGAGAGAGACAGAGAGATACACCCAAAAACTAGAGACAGAGCATAGGATAATGCTACATAACCAGAGATTGTTAAATAAAAATCACTTAATTTTCAATCACGATCAGAAAGAAGCCGGAGAATCCAAGAAGTTACGAATTCCCGTCAGCTAACTAACAATCAGAAACCTGGTCGAATTGGAAGAATAACATCGACTTACATGCCAATAATCATGATCGATTGTAAACAACTTGGTGACGACCAGTGTCCCAAAACCCAAAACAATAGTAGCATTAATTGATCTACTGATAAGCCTCTCTTGACCTTCATTCTCTATTCTCTCCCCAACAGAAGAGGAAGGAGAAGAATTAGCTTTGTCCTCGGAAGAAGTGTCCTCTATTGTAACAAATTCCGTATCGTCGGTGACAGAACCGACAACAACATCCAAGTTCCGCTTCTGATGGGTGGACATGAGTGAGTAGTTAGATGGGTTGAAAATGGTTGAGAAGAAAACGGAAGACGGGTGACGACGAGGTATGTGGGATGGTGTTGTGATGATGGGGTTAGTTAGGTTAGTAGAGAGCTTGCGCGTGGTTATGGTGTTGAGAGAGGCCATGTTACACCGGAGATGGAAGTCTCGTCCTCCCTAGACCCGGAATACAAATTTCTGGTAGCTGCGGTCGTACTATTCGCATTCATTTGGGAAATTGACCTTATATAATTTATCAACGAAAATAAAGGCAATGGCAAGCACACGTAGTCCAAGCTCTATTCTATCAAATCTTATCTAATCTAATATATGTTGAGGATATAAATATATTGATAAAATTTAATAAAATATAATTAAAATAGAGTAACTAAAACAAAAGATTTAATACGACACCTTCTTGCGTTCGACCTTACAAGATTTATTTATTGAGATCTTAAATTGCTTCATTTTTATAGATTTTTTTAATTTTAAATTTTTAGTTAAGTTATCAATTTTTTAAAGCCTTAATAGTTAAATTTTAAAAAAAAATGAAATTAAACTAAGTCATAAAGGTTTAAAGCTCAAAATGTCTTACAACATATTCTTAATAAGAGAATGCTCAACTAAATAAAGTAATCAAGTTGCTAAATATAGTAACTTTTACAAAAACAATAATTAGAAATCACCTATATCATCAACCGCTAATGTAATTAGATTCTAATACAATTTTATTACAAAAGGCAGCTATACGAATTTTAATGGCATTAACAAGTTCATTCAAGAAAAGTTCACAGTTTATTTCTACGGGGTAGAAAATACGTCTATTCCTTTCATCCCATATGTGTAGGACCAAATAGGATAAGTCTGTAATTCTTTTTAACATGTTGCAAGTTCACACTCCATGTTATGATTTGTTGCCACTCCACTAGTGGGTCACTAATTGCACATTTTTGAAGCATTGTTGTCTTAGTTCCATATGTGAATTTACATTGGAAAAATTGGTGTGAATAGCTCTCTAATTGTCTTTTACAAAGACTGCATCAGTTTGTCAAGTATTTAAACTTGTTTAGTCTAACCGCACTATTTTGTACCAATAAACATTCCTAAAATTCAGATGAAAAAGCTTCTTGCATGATGTGTTGTTACCCAGCTCGAGCGAAGATTAGCCTGGGTGTAGATGACTTAAAGGTGCCTTCCTATAGTTGGGACCCGTCTAAGACACCTCGTAGGCAACCAAAAAAAATCCCATTAACACTAGGTTCTTGTCCTCAATTTTATCCTTTAATTCCACATTATAAAACTACATTTGCAAATTATTATCATTTATTCTTAAGAGGATCTTATTGTCCACCAACATTGTATTTGATAGGTTTTGATTGTCAAAAATGAAGTTTCTCAATATATTCCACTCAGGATTTTGAATAAGAGGACCATTTGATAACCATCTGTCATGGCAAAACAATGTGTTCATCCCATTTCCTACTACTTTCTTGATGTGGATTCTATTGAAGCTTCTCCATTTAAGTATCTCCTTTAAAGTAGTAGATGTATTTCTTGATGATAGATCAATGCCCTAAATGCTCTTATCTTTGATGTAGAATGTATATACCTACTTTCACGATAAAGACTTTTGATCATTAATTAGCCTCTATAATCTCTTGATCATCATACAGTTATTCAAGAGTTTTAAAGGAACGATGTTCAAACCTCTATGCTTTTTAGAGCTACAAACTTCAGACCATTTAATGTCAACTTTATAACCTCCTTCATTAGAACTAGACTAGAGAAATTTTCTAAGAATTTCACCAATGGTTTTTTTCACAGCACTAGGCATAGCAAGATGTGTTACCCAATGAATATTGATTGAAGATAGCATAACAGTAATTAGTTGAGCTCTCCCATCTAGAACTAAAGATTTCATTCTCCAACCTGTGATTTTAGCTTGTATTTTATCCACCAAAGGTTTAAAGCTTCCATAGCATAATTTGGAAGAAGTTATTGGAATTCCAACATAGGTGAGAGGCAAAGGCATTTGTTTGAAACCGGTGACATGTTCAACCATAGTTCTATGATCCTCAGCACTTCTAAACATATAAAAAGAGAACTTGTCAATATTAACAAAAAGTCCAGACAGCTTGGTGAATATCCTGATAGCCTTCATTACTAATGTAAGTGAAGTTTTGTTCACCTTGGTTTTGGTAATTCCCAATTTTCTACACTTAAAATGATATTTGAAGTGGTGGGTCCTCTTAACAATTCTACATAAAATTTTGTTGAAAACCTCCATGTTAATGACAAACAAGTATGGTGAAGAAGGGTGTCCTTACCTAATTCCTTTATAACTCATAAAAATTTGGTTGGTTCTCCATTGATTAGAGTACTAAAGGTTGGATTAATGAAGCATAATAAGATCCATTTAACGAAACAATCAGGGAAATTCAAAGCTGTCATAATGTTACACAAGAAAGTCTAATCAACATTATCATATGCTTTCTTTAGATCATTCTTCAAATGCAGTTTTTGCCTCATCTCCTTTTCGAATAACCCTTCAAAAATTCTTGCAGCAAAAGAATGTTGTCACTCATCTCTTTGCCAGGATTAGAAGCCCTTTGACCACTATCTATATGGCTTAACAAGATCATCTTTAATCTATTAGCTAATATTTTTGAAATGATCTTTTATATTAAATTACAACAAGCTACATGTCTAAAATCTCCAAAACTTTTCTAAACTCACTTCCTTATCATTCAGGTTGATTAAGTATGTGTAAGAAGTTAAGCTTTTTTTATTATAACTTACAAAGGGATTTATATTAATACCTAAAGAATGCAAAATCTGTTAAAAGAATAAGTATGAGAAAATGGCTTCTCCTAAGTCATAATGGTGAAAGGAAACACTGAAGTTAAAGTGAGAAATTGAAGCATAGCACAACACATGATACTTAATATATTCATAACAATTCCATTCCATCAACCAATTCACTGCAAACATATGGTTTAAAAGGTACAAGTGAATAGTATAGTGAATAAATATCTTAGAAGTGGATATGTGTAAGGTGAAGGAATGGGGATAATGATTGTACAAGAGTGAAAAGCAATAGAATATGTTAGCAAACATAAGTTGAAAAGATGATATAATTATTTCATATATATATATATATATATATATATAACTCTTCTAAGAATATATTAAGTTCTATAAATCCTTATTCCATGCCACCTTTGTACTAGAGTCATCATATAACTATATTTCTAGCACCTCGTCTAATCCAACATATAGGTGCCTAAGTTAATCTAAACATAGGTCCTTTCGAAAATGTTTTTGTAATTTAAACTTGGGTCTAATCTTTCACTTGTATTTAAATTACATTAAGAGCAACTCATATATTTCTCAGATATAGAAATCTTAATTAGAAAACCAAAATCCATCTATAACAAGATAAAATATGATTACTTATAATCTAGTTATAAAGAAAACTCATACAAAAATCATCCTTAGAATAAGAAAAATAAATAAAAGATAGAAAACCTCATTGCAAAGGTATCCCATAATGATGATCTCTATCTTATGAATTTATATGCTTTCTTAGAATGATTATAATCTCTAATCTTGTTGAAAATTACTATAAGATGTGTATTCTACGATTCTTTCTCCTTAAACATCTCTAACCCTAATTATAATATAAAAGGAAGCCAAACTAAACTACACTTTACTTGTCCTTTTATGGTTTATACATATCTTTAAAAAGGATTTTTCATGTCACAAACGATGCATCAGATTCTCTACAATCATCTACAGAGTGGATTATAGACTTTGACATGCTCATGTTCTATGTCATATTTCATATTTGGCTTTTCTACCTTGTCTATCTTTAATGGCTTCAAAATTGCTTTTTACTAAGCATTCTCCTTATTTCCTATTGCACATAGTATATAAAGTAATTTTTGATATCATCACTAAAAAATTGAAGGCGGTTGTGAAATCCATCACAAATCTTACTTAAGGGGCATTCATCCGAGAAAACCCATTGAGGACAATATCGTGCAGGTGTAGCATATCTAAGTTGAAAGATAATACACAAAAGACTAAAGTAATGAGTATATCAAATGTACTTAGAGATTGGTGAAGAGAAACTAGAGGCGGATCAGTGAGATGATGCATGAAGCAGGCACGAGAACCCGTTGAACAAACACTGGAGTGCATATCGGTCGACAATGAAGATGTGTCATAGAGATTGGTGAATATTTGGGATTTAGGATTTTGTAAATTTTAATTTCATTTTACCGTTCCACGTTATCTTTTACTTCTTTTAACGTGACATTTAAAAATATAGGTGCCACAATATAAATTGTGACGGCATGTATATGACACGCCTTAAGTTCTGTCCAAAAAGGTCTTAAATTGAGAAGACTTGTGAAAGTTTAGATTTTCGTTGAGTAAGTTACAAGTTTAAGCCTCTGTTTGGTTGGAGATCCACAAAAAAAAAACTCTTTTTAGAAAAAACTCTATTGACAAAAGCTCTAAAAAAAGACCTTTTTTGAAATAGCTTTATACAGTAGACTGTTTGGCAACATAAAAATAAAAATATTTTTAATTTTAACTGCAATTTATTTTGTACTAAAAATTATTTATGCATATAAATATTATTTAAAGTGTATTAAACAATATGCAAAGCACAATATATTAATTATTATATAATTTTAAGCTATATGAAACATAAATGAAAATATATCTAACCAAATCTTTTATGTAGATTATAACATAAGTAAACTAATATAAAAAATAAATATTAAAACATATAAAAAGTCAAATAATAGTATATAAATCTCAAAATAAATATTCAAGTTGAATAAATAGTTAAACACATAATAAATGAAAAAATGAGTGTGTAGATATTGTGAGAATTATGTGTAAAACATAAAGGTAAAAGGGATTAAAAATATTCATTAATTGATCTGAAAAATTTACCTAAAAAAGTCACTTAAGAGACTTTTTTGAGAAGCTCCAAATTTAAATTTCTTAAAAAGCTATATTTGGCTGCTAAAAAAATCATATCTATTAAAAAAGTTCTTTTTTTTATTTTATAGTCAAATACCTATTTTCTTAAAAAAGGTTTTGTTGGTGGAGAAAAATACTTATTGGCTTCCAAAAAATCTATCCAAACAGGCACTAAATCCTAAACTGATCAAACTAAAAAACGTTAAGCCCCAATTTGAACTTTTAACCTAATTTTATATAATCTCCTTATGATGGATTTTCTTCTAGTAGGCCTCCATTGCATCCCTTGTTGTTTGGACTTGATCTCTATTTATAGGTTATATGGATTGAATCTTGAAATATTTTTTCATCTTCATACAACGGCATTAGGGGTATAAATTCTAGTAGTTCTTTTCCCAACTCAACACTGACACAAAGTCTAGATAACCAACCCTCTTTCTTCTAACGATGAACTTATCCATGCATATAGGTTTTTCAATAAAGGTAGCAAGATAACTAAGCCCCCTTTGGACCAATATTATAAGGGAACATTATGAATGTTAAATTAAAAGGCAACATTGTTATACTTGATTTTCTCCAAATTGAGACCAAGTTCCATATTTGGACGAAGATTGGAACATGTTTTATATCGTACTCAAAACCTTGTTAAGATCTTCTACAAAGTTTGGCCCCTTTCGAACATGTTTTTCACTTTTGTATTAATTTCCCAAATTTCATCCTTTACAAAAATATGTCAGATAATTCTCTTGTATTCACTTTTCATAGTTTTTCAAAATAAATTGTGTAAATTAAAATCAAAATTCATGTAATAAAATATGCAAAATAAAAATACTTGAAAATCTTTCTTACATAATTAAAAAATACACTGAATTTTAGGATAAAAACTCTTTGAATCGGATGCAACTTTAAAATAACTAGTCCGTTGCCCAAGCCTCATTAGAATTTACTTAATATGCTGCAATCATAATCTCAACTTATCAGCTGAATATTACCGATTCCAATCAAGGATAAAAATTCCCAAAACCACAATACGTGTTAATAATTTTAACAAGCAAAGATGGGCTCAATAAAAAATGAGTCACTTTTTCCCATACTAGTCCACCATATCAACAGTTATCTAATATCTGCAATAACAGAGATCTACTTCAACAGCAACCATCTACCTGAGCTTGTAAATTTATGTCATATCTCCAATTCACTATGCCCCATATTTCACCCTTTCACAGCCTATGCATTTCCAGATTCAGTCGGTGATTCGAAATTCCTTGCAGTCTATTGAACCATATCTAGTAAATGTAGCAACGAGCATATCTGTCATCTTTCTTAGGTTCACCCTAAATTCACTAGATGACGTTTTCTCTGCACTAGCTCCACCTTCTCGGCTCTTAGTTACATCACAGCCTACCGTTGCACCATCCAGATAAGCTTGACATGCCACCAAAATATCACGTGCTCGAATGTGGAAGTGCCAAATCACAAAATCTTCAAAATACTGCAAGCAGAATCCATAATTTAAACCAAAATCTCTACAAGTGCATTTATAGAAACTGATGTTTTAAGACTTCATTAGGGTTTCAAACAAGGAAGAAAAGCAAAAGATAATTAAAAATGATAAAAAGTATACTTCCAGAAATTCACCTAATGGAGTCATTTAAAACTATTACATATGAGATGTCGTATGTTCCATTGAGTTGGCTGTGGGCTTCACTAAAACAAAGACTGGAGAGGAGGAAATTCTTGTTGGGTTGACCCACCAAATGGTTCACTCAATGCTTGATCATGACTTTGCAAGAAGGGAATGATGCTTGTCAATGGAAAACTCTAAGTTAGTGCTCAAGTTTTGTGGTCATGATGCCTTCATCTGATGTGGAAATGGTTATTGCTCTAATTTTTTCCCATTTTCGATGTTTTTGTAAAGGGATGGGTTCTCTAGTTCATCCCAATCAATGTTCTGTCTTGCTGGAAGTGGGTGTGGTTGCAGAAAAGGATTGACTCGTGGAAGCCCAAATCATCTAAGGTATCCTCACCGCCAAATTATCTAGTCTTAATATCCAAAACAGAACTCTTGACTGCACAAGAACACATTCTCTAATCCCTGTGCCACTGAAGAATCAAAACCTTGGGCTTGGTTTATACTTGCAACAATCACTTTCCTATTAACATAAGTTGCTAGCATCTCAGATACGCAATCAGATTCAATTGAGTCAACAACTACAAAGCAACAGTATAATCTTTGGATGTGTAATGAAGTTGTTTTTTCTATTTTATAATTTTCATAGGCCAAGGCAATTACAAACGTTGAAACAACAAGACTCTGGTGTTTGAGGAAGGAAACAAACCAAAAGGATTGCCCTATACCATCTGGAGTTCTTCTCCAAATATTAGGGACTAAGAATTCGAAGAAGAATGAAGAAACAGGGGTGTCTAATCTTCAAAATATACAACTTATAAAGCAATATATATTATATAGTGAATTACGAATCATAAAATATTATTACAAATATTAAAAACATTTTTAATTAATATAAAAGATTTCACAATTAACTAATTAATTTCTATAGCCACACCATTTTAAAAGTGGGTCCAACCTAAATAGTATTTAAATTTGACACAATTCTAATGGAGTTAGTATTTAAGGTAAAATTAAGGTGTGACCTAATATCACATATAACCATTGTAATAATCAGCTATAACTATTAGGTGACAATGGACATGAAATCATAGCATAATGAAATCTTCATTTCCTATATTCAAGGTGCCCAAGTAATGGTCCAACTTGAAGTCAATAACCAAAGTCTAATTTTATCAAATTTTGGGTCTGGCAAAACTATTGGGGCTCCAATCAGGGCTTTTTTAGCTTGATTCGAATTAACCCAAACACAATTGAATTTAGGCTTTTCAGATTAAGCTTGAGCTAGGCCTTGTGGGGCCTAGATTCAGCTCAACCTATTGCCAACCATAAATATATGGGATTCAAATTTAGTTTTCCTTTTTTTATTGCCTGATGCCCCTTCTTCAAGATCTATAATCTCCTAATTTCAACTAAAAACAGCACTACAAAAATTAATCTTTTCAATGCTAGAAGAAATGATGAATTAGCTACAACTTTGCAAATTACAAGTAGGAAAATAAGAACAAATCCAGCTACAGTCACGCAGTCAACTAAAGACAAAGAAAAGTTTGAACTGTGGATAATACTCAAAAATCCCAAAAAATAGTGAAATTTTAATCAAACAACAAAATTCAAGAATCTATTCACTAGTCTATTAGCCCATTTTGAGTTCAGGAATGATTAACTCCAGTACAGCTCACTTTGGAATCATTTAATCAAAGTATGGCACTACATTTGAACTCCAACAAAACTCCCATAAAGTATGAGCTATAACCATCTTATTGAAGCACATAACAAAATTCCACTCCTTGAACCTAATTTCCCTTTTCTCCCCAGAGCAAACAATTGCTTGTAAACCCACACTTCTCTCTTTTCTACATAAAAATGCTATAAGCTTTATCAAACAATAATAACAAAGAACAAATTACCAATACTTGGAATCCTTTGTGTTCACAGAAAGTAAAAAATAACTAAGGATTGAAAAGCAAAAGCTGGTATAAATTGTATGTTTATCAAAATGACAGTAAAGGGAATACATGGACTAATAAGACAATCAACTCAAGATCCATATATTGTCTATGCAATGACTAAACCAGAAAAAGTTGCTGAGAGTTTGATTGATCGCTAGACTATCTATCACGAAGATGATAAAGAAAATCAAGCTATTGCCCCAAAAAAGCGATGATTAGTGTAAACATACCTTAGGTGGCCTTCTGAGAGTGTACATCATTGTCTTCAAGGACAAAATAAACACATTCTCATTGTACTCTTTGGATCTTCTCTCTCCTCCTGCTCCAACATATGACTTCTCATATCCAGGTTCATTGAAGAAGGGTTTGTCATTAAGTATGAGGCCTTGTATAGAAACCAAAACTTGTAGCATAGTCGACTTCCCAGGCATCCACTTCTCTGTTTGTTTCCCACTCCAAGTTCCCAAAAGGCTAAGGCAGACTTTCCCACATTCATAGAGATTTGGATTTAAACGAAGCCCACCTGAGTAGTAATACACCATCTGACGGAAGACGTTTCCAATTAAACAACAAAGAAATAGGTTCACAATATCACAAATAAAATATGAGACAATATATACCGGTGGTGAATTAGGATACGTAGAAGGAAATAGACAGTCAAATACAAAAAGCCCATCATGATAGGGTGTACCACCAGGTCCTATAATCACAGCTCTAAGAAGTTCCATCCTTGCTTCACAAACTCTCACAAATATTGTCTCTGCAAAAACAGTGATAGATACATAAACTTAGTCATGTACCAAAGATACTTCAAACAACTAATAAAAGAGGGTCAAATTAAAGCTAGATAAAAAGATTTGCAATAAGAAATATGCAACAGAAAATTTTCATTAAAATTCCCAAATTTTTATTCTTAAACGAATCTCATCATACCTGGTAAGTCCTTCTCCAGACTTCTCCATTCCTCTTGGATTCTCTTTCCCCAAGAGATGGTTGGCTAGCAAGAAGTGAAAGAAAAACAAAGTGAATAGGCATCCGGGTTTTACATGTACAAGAACCAGCCCATTACTCGGTAAATACAAAAGAAAATTTGTGTGAGAGAGAGATAGGGTATAGAAAGAAACAGAGATAAAGGGAATCTGCAAAGAACTTAGTTTACCTGCTGCCCTGAAAACCCCATGCTGCAATAGTGATGATCTGAAAAGTCCTCCACAATATCAAATTGCTTAAAGTTCTTATACTTATATATGACATCATTTTCACCACTTATTTCTACTTTTCCATTAGAGTCAACAGGATTTATTGAACTGCTTGAAGATGCTGCCTGACTTCCATTGTCCACAAGCACAGAAGCAGTTGTTTTCTGTTTGGATTCAGCAAAGATTGGAACATTGGCCCCGCTTTCAGGAAGAACTGAAAGAGCAGAAGTGCTTGTACCAGATATTTTATTTACAGAAGAAGCAGGGTCTTTCAACCAAGGGAGTGTAGCCTCTACCCCAGGAGGGAGATCAACATTATCAAATTGAGACTGGATGGTGAAATAATCGTCTTCATATAAAAAGTCATCATAATCATAATCAGAGACATCATCGATGTACTTTTCACCATCATCACCAGACACATCGCCATCAGGATAAGACAAGTCAGAATTGCAGCTGTTATTATTTTTGGACTCGACGGATTCAGAAGTAGAAGCCTTAAGATGATTAACTGTATTTAAGGATCCTACTACATTGATACAATCCTCAATCTGACAAGGTGATGCATCCTGAAGTAAAAAAATTACTGACTAAGAACTGATTCTTATTTTAAAGAGGACGCCATATTTGGCAAGTAGAGAAATAACTGTGAATTCCAGTTTTCTACCTTACAAGGAGATTGGCATGGATCATTGCAACCTAAAACTGATTTTCCCTTGGCACTCATGTTATCTGTTGTGTTTATTGTAAAAAGTTGATTCGGATCACCATCTCCTTCAAATTCCATCAAACCACACTGCAACCTAAACCAGAATATGATAAATTAGGAAAGGATGAGATGAAATTCAAGGTTAAATGGCATCATCAATGAATTTATGTTAGAATGAGAATACCTACTTAATCATAATAAACATGCACATTTGTTCCCATCTTAAATATAAAGCATAAAATGATTGAGGATTTCATTGATCGTTATTTTCCTTGATCCCCAGTAATCTACAATAAATTAGATCCTGAACATGGAAACAATGATTTGAGGAATAACATTCAGTCAACACCTTTCTCAATAAACTGCTGCTTTTCCAAATTGCCTACTTACCTAACAAATTAGAAATTGGTGTTTACTCCAAGGACATACAAACTGAAGAAATCCAAACTTTTCCCTTTATTATAACTGAAATTTTTATTAGCAAATTTAAAAAGAACACTAATTTCCGATTAACTTAATTTATTAGACACTTTATACGAAAGGTATCAATAATATGTGCTCAAACCCACAGATTGTGGACCGAGAACTCAACGCACATCCACTACGCTCGAAACCTCTCGCCTGACAAAATTTTGTCAGCAGTCAGGCAGTTCCAAGAACCAGCACATTGAAAAACAAAATATTAAAAAAAAGCCCAAAACTTTAAATCGCAGATATGATCATACCTCAAAACAAAAACGAAAACCGAAAGCAGAGACAAGAAATCTAAAAACAGAGGAGAATCATGTTACCTTGGTTTGCTTAAACCTTTTGGAGGTGAAGCCGATATCTTCCTTCTAAAAACCAGACAGTCGATCACAACTCCTGTTGTGTCTACAAAACAAATTCACCTAAAAAAGTTAGTTATAGAGAGAGAGAGAGAGAGAGAGTCCAAGTTAGGGTTGACTCGTCTAACAAAATATCTACCGTCAATCTTTTCCCCTTATTCGTATGTATCCTTATGTGTGTTTGTATGTAGAGGAACAGAAGAGCATGAGCTCATATAAACTTTCATTTATTGGATTTAGCTTTTACCAATTAATGACGCTGTTATGTGGAGTAATGGGCAAGTTTAATTTTGTTCGGAGGTGGTCCGTACTTATTTCCGCGACTAGTCATTAAATTGGATACACAGAATAAGATATAAAAAAAAAATGTTGGTAAAACTATAATTTCAAAAAAAACTTTGTTAAAATAAAAGCAAAACAATATTATCATAATCAATAAATAATAACTTTAATAATTCTAATTAAAATTAGGTTAAGATAAAATAATAGAAAAACAATAACTAAAATGATGTTTTTGAAGAATGTTGTGTCTCATTAGTTATAAGATATGCTTTCATCCAAAGTATTTGCATTAACATCTTATATTACATTTAAACTAGCAATGTATAAAATTGGTTTCTATTGCAACATATTATACTTTATTTTTAAATTTAAAATAAAAATATCAATTGACTATTATATATTTTTAATTCATTTATGATGACAAAATGTATTTCATCATAAATCACTTTTCAAGTTTAGTATAATTAACATTAACTAATGACTCTTCTTTTTTAATCCAAAAAGTAATGTGACTTCTCTTTACAATTCTACTTGGTATTCCTAGTCATTAGAAGTGGTATACTTGATTCCTCTACTCCTTCTCTACTAGTGATTCTATAATACCTTGCCTTAGTTTGTGGGTGAGTCTTTGGTCTTTGTTTTCTCTTTTCTTACTTTTAGCACTCCTCTAGTCCTCCTCCCTTCCTGCCCTTTTCCCAGTCATACGACTTGTTTGGATACCAACCAATCAGCTGCTTTTTTAGCTGATTGGTGGTTGTTAGCTATTTGACTTTTCAAATAGCTAATAACAACATTTGGAGAACAGCTTTTTAATGAACTTATTGAAGCTAACCAGCTGAAAACGAAAACGCTGCAATACATGAACATTTTCGTCCAACAGCTAAAATAAAATATAGTAAAACCCAAATATATCCTTTCTTATATGTATCCGCTACCAGCAGCTAAAGAAGAAAAAAGAGTATCAAATACTTCAACTCTTGCTTAAATAAGGACATTTTTTCGCTTTTCTTCTTCCACTTATTTGTGATGCCAACTAGTCTTCAATTCTTCCATTTGTGTAATTGCGTAATATTTTGATATTTAAATTGTATTCTTAATTAACTTGCAATTAAGTACTATACGCATCATATTTTTGTTAGTTTTAATATACAACAATTTTTAGTAAAAAAGACAACCTAGTTGAGGTTCCCAGATACCAACCTTTTAGGAACATTATTTGTTCTTATAATTGTTTTATGCAGTTATAGGTTAGAAATAAAATGTTGACCTTAAACGAAAATGAAAATAAAAAGAGTAGCATAAATTTCTCATAGATGATGAAACAGTACAAGTGAACATGGCTTCTCTAAAATCTAAATTCTTATAAGAATATTCAACGAAATACTAAGATATATAATATTTATACCCTTGTAATTTTTTTAAGTCATGCCCTCATAAGTCATTTTACAAATAAACAACTAATACTAAACAACTTATTTTACCAAACATCTCTAACAAACAGCTAATGCAATCCGCTAGTCAAATCAGCTGATATAATCAACTATTAGCTAACAGCTGATAGAATCAGCTAACAGTTGATGCAATCAGCCGATTGCCAAACAAGGTCATAGTCTTTCTTTTTTCCTACTTTAATCTCCTATTCACCTACTTTTTCTATTTCTGCTAATATGTTGAACAATGTGCCTTTTTTGAAAATTCCCCTTCTATCCTCTTCTACCAATGTTCCCTCCATCTTACTTTCACTAGTCATTGGTTTTTTCAACCTAGTCATCCCAGCTACGACCCCAGTAGTTTCTTTACCTTCCTGTGTGATTGATTGTTTATACATTTACTTCATGACACTTAGTGATTAATGTTTTAAAATACTTAAGACATTCATTTTAGTTCATATTTAGTTTTAGGTACAATTTAGAAGCACAAAAGTTAAAAAGAGCTAAAAGCACATTCCTTGAGCCATCCTCTTGATGGTCAAACTCATTTGTCTTTGTGAAGTAAGAAAGAGATGGATTAGGGTGAAGATGGGACAAGAAATTGCAAAAAAATAAAGCATTCACCATGCAGTGCAAGCATAACTTCGAAATCATAATTGTTTCGATGATGCACGGTTAGATGCACAGTGTGCAAACAACGGTGTATCTTCCCAGAACCTTATTTTTTCATATAATTAGACATTTGAGTGACCAAGAGGGGGAAGAATTGCTTTTGGGAATTTATGAAGGGGCATAACACTGTCTTTTTGGAGACCTATGAAGGGTTAAGCTTCCTTCTTCTGATTTAAGGGTGAAATCAATGCCGAGCATCACATTTGAGCATATCGTCACTATGAATTATAAATTTCTCTATCTTTGGGGATTGTTTATGTTTTTCAATGTCTATTAATTTGGGTATTTGTGTAAAGACGATCTGAATGTGTTCATTAGATTGTTTTTTTAATGTAAACCCATTGCTAAAATCTTGAATAAAATACATAATAGTTGTGTTTTGGATTCATTTGTGGCAACTAATGGTGTTGAATTATTAGGGACAACGTAACATAGGTTAAATGACCTGAGCTTGTGTGATTGTTGCCTAGATTTATCTGTTTTCCTTATTTGTAATACAATTATCCAATTAAATCTAGAGAGTTTATTCTAAGTTATGTAATAGGTAGGTTTAGTTAAAGAGCTTATTTTGATTAAATACAATATAAGGGAAAACTATGGTTAACAGGGCTTATTGTTAACCTATGATTAATAGTTTCTAAGAGATGTGTTAAAACAATATGACAATGACGTTTGTTTAATCATGTGTCAACTAACATTTGAACCGAGAATCAGATTCTAAATGCATTCATCACTTTCATCAATTTTGACTGTTTGAATTTACTTACTTTCTTCTATTTAATTTTACTTTATTTCTCAATTACATCCAACTAAAAAAATCCCCCTTTTATCTTAAACATCAATTATTTTCATTTCAAAAGTTTCATGTACATTCCCTATGGATACGATCCCTACTCACCGTTGCTATAAATTTAGTTGTGTAGAGTTATGTTTATTTTCTAGTGCATTTGACATGCATTATTCTCCCATAACTAGCTCTACCTTTAGTTTTGTCTTAATACTACCTAAGATCTTGCTCCCAAAAAGAGAACATGGTCATATGTTTTGAATGACACAACATCAACTCCCAAAATTCTTTATCACCCTCTTAAGAATATGGATGGGAAAGCTATAGTAGCACCTTCAATCCAAATTCTCAAGGAAGGAGCCTCCAAATGGGATGTTGCATTAATAGGATTCTTTTATGGTAAGAGACCACCCACTTGATAATGAAGAAGTGGATCTTGAATCGTGGACTTAGATGGAATTGATAAAGGAGTTAGTTAATGAAGATAACATCCTCATGTTCAGATTTGGTTGTCCATCTTAGGCTCAAAACGTGCTAAAAACAAGGCCTTGTTATAGTAAAGCAAAACCAATTTTTTATAGAATTGGAGACTAATCATATAACTACAGATTATGAAGTAAAATCAAGTACCTATATAGATCAATATCCACAATATTCCATTAAAATATTAGACCATAGAGGAGCTTGGTCACTTGAAAAGTTTTGTTGGGAAACTAATTTGTGTTGATGAAGCTATTGCAATAATAAAGAGAATTAACTTTGCAAAGATATATGTGTTAGCTAACCTCTAAAAGGAATTGCTTGAAGTTATCCACTTGATGAGAATAGATATAAAATGAAATATTGCTATAAGATATGGTCACATTCTCCTACTTATAGAGACCTAAAATCACTAAGAGAAAAGAGGTTTGGAAACTAAATGGAAGAACTTTTTTTATTTTAGATGAATATAAAGAATTAATGCAATAGGACACATTGACCAGGCAGACCTTAAAGGACAAACCTAAAAGAGATACAATAAACGATTATGAGATGCAAAATGGAAGGAGATTAGTATTAGTAGGATCCTTTTATCTTTTATTGATAAAGTAGAAAAAGTGGCAGAGTCAGGAGATCAGTGTTAGTAAGATCCTTTTATCTTTTATTGATAAAGTAGAAAAAGTGCCAGAGTTACTGTTGACAAGTTTTATAATATAAAACTTTCAATATCACAAGCATACGGATTGCAACTTGTAGTATGATAGGTATTGATCTTATAAGGACTAATAAATACCAAGCAACTTGAATAGATTTTTTTCTAAGGTATTAAAGATTAATTTAAATTAAAATAAAATTGAAATTAAAACAACTTGAGCTGCCAGTAAAAAAAGTTTGATCAAAGTTTACTTGATTTAGTTTATGCTTAACCCTAAATATCATAAAATTTTGATTATCCTCTTTTAAGATCTAATTAAGTAACCCTAATTCAATTCGATACTCGTAGAATTATAATCTCTCAATTCATAAAACTACTTTTAACTATTTAGTTAGAATTGAAGCAATCTTAAGGATAATTAATTTCACAATTAAGATATATCTTCAAATGTTTATTAATATGATAATTGCAAGTCTATTAGGTTACCAACTCTCGTTGCTTATGTTAACACATTTAACTTTATTCACTTTCTCAATTTATTACCAAGTATAAGAATAACAATTATCATTAACATTCATAAATGTATTGAATTCAACAAAATAAAGTTCAACAAAACAACTTAAGAACAATCCCTAATATGGATTTAGAAGCCCATAATCATGTTAAACATCTTAGAAATCAAACTAAACATTCAAAATAATGAAATAAATAAAGGGAAAAGGAAAAAAAGCTAGTTGGAGTCTTGATCTAGAAATCTAGAATTCTTTTAAGCTCCCTTGAAGTCTCCTCTTGATCTTCGTTTGATTTAGAGGTTGTTGCATTTTTTGGTGTTTTTATTGTTCTTTTATAGTGCTTTAGGATTATAGGGATATTTCTAGGATTTCCCACTTAATTATATTCCAAAAATAGCCCCAAAACCTCAAAACTTAAAAATTCTTACGAACTGGAAACACCTTCACAATTGTGACCTACATGACTTGTTTCTCTTTGTCATGATCATGCATGCTGTCACGATCATGAAAAAACCCTATGCAATGCCATCCGTCTTTGCCAGTCATGATCGTGATATCATGATCATGAAATGGTTGCATGCATCCAAGATCTTCTCTTTTCTTCACATTCCTATTTACGTACACTTAGAAACACATCAAACACCTCTTAAAACAATAAATTAAGATCAAAATCTTGCTTTATACCAATCAAACACTTAGAACACATACACACAGTAACAATAACATAATTATAAGCTTATACGTATGATAAGCATCTAAGAAACACTTAAAAACACACTTAACCACCTAGAAAAACATCATATAATCTACACCTATCAACATCTCTACACTTAAACCTTTATTTGTCCTTAAGAAAGTTAAAAACAAAAACAAAACAAAAAACAAAAAATGCCATCACACAATCACGCAATAATGGTACAATAACATCAAATCTCATAGAATTAGCTTAATCGTAAACATCAATCACTTAAAAATTGCCAATATTCTAACTTATTCCTTTCATGTTTAAGTGCTTTGATTTGAATATACATATCAATCAAAATATTAACTCCCTATTCATAAACCTAAGACACTTGTAAGTATGAACTTATTATTATTAATTAATTAAAAAGGCAAACTATCACTATGTAACCTTTCATGAAAATTCTTGCTATTTGTAAAAAACCAATAGGCTTTATTTATTATAACACCTTTTTTAAATTTCTTTAACGATAACCTAGTCATTAATTTCCCCCAGTTACTCAACTAGATTATGTTTTTTATTTATCTTGGTTGGAGTGTCATTCTAGTCTTTAAATGTGAAGGTAAAAAAATTTTATGAATGGCCTTGGTTACTCAGCTATGTCACAATTATCATCTGGCTACCAATTCCATTCTTAACCCAGTTTTTTAAAAAAGGCCTAGCATAATAGGAATTTTATTTAATACATTGTTTTTTCATTTAATTTCTTAGCCTACCTAATTTCTTCTTAATCCATCATTCTCATGAAAAAAGTAGTAATAAAAACTGAAAGAATAAATTTCATATCTAATTAACATGCTTATTCATCCTAAAGACACTTTAAACACAAAATTCACTAGTTACTATGCCTTTACAATTTAATTGACTATGCTCAAAGCTAAATTAATTCCTTTAAATTCAAGCCATTGACACATTCACACAAAGTGAACATCATACAAGAAAATGCTCACACAATGCCAACCTAATCAAAAACTAAAATAATACAAATACAAAATTCACACAAATATGACATGCCAATGCAAAAAATTCCCTACAACTAAACAATACATTATCCTCAATGTGCAAAACAAAATAATACAGATAAAGATAAATAATAAAAAAGAAAATATTAGATCAAGAACACTTATGGAGATTAAGATGGTGATGATGTGGGTGATGGAATTTGGAGATACTCTATACCATAAATATCCATCAATTCTCTCAGTACAAAATAAACATAAAAAATAAAAATAACAAAGCATCAAACAATAAATAGAAAATAAAATATATACCAGTTATTGTGTTGCCTCCTAAGTAGCACTCATTTAATATCATTAGCTTGAAATATTCTTCATGTCTACCCTCATCATGGGTCTATTATAAGGGGTTTGCTTTCACCCATTTCTCCACATGGTAGTTTAGTAGCCTATAAATAGGACACTGATTGCAAGATAATAAGAAGGACATGCTTGATCAAATTAGGAAATCTAATTAAGTTTAGTAATGACCTTTTTGGTTACAATCTCTCAATAATATAAGGAATGATGAAACTCCCTAAGTCTTCAATTAAATCTAACAATTTGTATTGTGGAAAGCAGAAACTATTCATACCTAAAGCGACTTCCAATATTTCATTAATAGTTTTCGAAATTAGCACCTCCTCTTATGCATTTAAAGATTTAACTGCATCAATTCTCATGAATGAGCTTCCCTTATTTGGATTCTTTAATACCTTATTCATATTGAATGCTAATTGCTCATCACCAATCCGAAGGATTAGGTTGCCTTCATGGACAATTACCAAAGCTCTTCCAATATTTAAAGAGGGTTTAGATGACAATTTTGATCCTATTCAAAGTCTAACATGATGAAATCTACAGGAATAATAAACTTGTCCACTTTCACGGGCACATCCTCTACCATATCAAATGGTTGCTTTATTGATTGATCCACCTACTAAATAAGCATGAAAGTTGGCTTCACATATCCTAGCCCTAATTTCTTGGAAAATGAAAAAGTCATAAGATTAATACTTGCACCTAAGTCACATAAGAATTTAGAAAATTCTAAATTACCAACTATAATATGGTATAGTAAAACTCCCTAGATCTTTCAACTTTAAGGGAATATGGTTCATAATTATGGAGTTGTAGCTTTTTTTTTTCATAAAGATCATTTGATTGTCATCACAAGTTTGCTTGTTTTATAAAATGTCTTTAAGAAATTTCTCGTACTTGGGTATGCTCTCCAAAGCTTAATAAAAGACAAGTTAATTTCCAACATCTTTAGTTTTTCCACAAACTTTGCAAATTGTACATCTAATTTGTTCTTTTGAAGTCTTTGTGAGAATAGCATTTTTGGTGGATATAGAGGAGGTGGAACATAGGGAGGATCCTCATTCTTAACTTAATACTTTTTCTTCTTCTCTTGGTCTTCTACAAGGTGGGGTTTAGTTTGTTTTTCCACAAGTTCTTATAGCTCTTTCCCACTCCTAAGTGTGATAACCTTAAGTTGCTCCCTTGGATTTGTTTTCATATTTCTTGGAAGGCTCCTTACACTTCGTATGAATAATGCATTGGCTAACTGACCTACTTGAATCTCTAGATTATGAATGGAAGAGGCACGATTCTTTACTGTTTAATTGGATTTTACTTCCATACTCTTCTAGGTTTCATATTGGCTTGTGAAATTGGAATTTAGCACATTCATTAACTTGCCTATCTTCGATTCCAATGAATCAAACTTTTATTACTAAAATCCCAATAGGCTTTGAAGTTTCACTTGAGTTCTTGCATTTTTAGACCAAGAGAAATTCGGGTGGTTCTGCCACCCAGGATTGTACATGTTCAAGTAAGGATTATTACCTTCCCAACCAAATTTCGCTTCCATAAAGTTCAACTACTGCATGTTATTATTTTCCACCATGAAGCAATTAGCTGTGATATGGCTTTCTTGTCTGCATAGATTGCATCCTTGTTGAATTACTTTGAGTAGAGAGGAAGAGATGCTTTTAAGCTATTTAATTGCTTGGTTAGGTTTGCAACCTCAGCCTACAATGTTATCACTAAATCTACAATAATAATTCCTCATAAAAGATGTGTTAAAGATAGCATTGGGGGAATCTTTTTATGAGATCTAGAAGGAAAGAAACTATAAAAGATTTAAAGATAAAGAAAGAAGTACCCTTAGGTTTCTTAACAATTCAAGAATTAGCATTTTTATCAATATTTCATTTACAATTTAGTCCAACTAAGTAACTAAGATTAGGTAATCCTATGGAGAATACAAACAAGGAATCTAAAGAATTTAAAATCTAGAACACTTACTTGATTCCTTAGCTGATGTGGATGAAAGACATGTAAAGACTTAGCTATACTTCATACACAAGGGTTACTTTTAGAGCTTATAATTCTGTTTTATTGTCTTCTAAGAAATGGGTTTGATACGAATAGGACTATTAAGGTAAAAAAGAGTAACATGTGGCTTGATGTAACCATATTTTTTATATACTTAACTTTCTAGTAGAGACCTTGCACTATCGTTAAAGAAATTTTATTCAATTTAAAAAAAGGATCAATCACATTAGCATTTAGGAGTTTAGTTACCTCTATCTTTACCAATTCCTTCATAGTAGGATTCACCCTCATTTGGGGTTGTACATCTAGCTTGAAATCATGCTCCATAATAATCTTGTAAGTGAAAAAGTAAGGGCTAACTCATTTATATTATAAATATTCTAAGCAATGTCCCTTTCATGCTCTTTAAGCATATTTAATAACTTCTGTAATATCGGTTTCCAAAACTATTGAGAGATAGAGTATTAAATTACTTAGTCACATGAATTACTTCATATTATAATGAATTTGATGCATTTAGGATATAATTTTATGATTTCATTCACATGCATCATATCAACATACAAACATGAATTTTGATTTAGAAAAAATTGCACTCAATTGACATGTTTTGGGATATGAAGGTTTCAAAATAATTGTGATATGATCGTGCATTTTTAATGTCTTGTATTTTGATTTACCAATAAAAAGAATTGATGGATTACAATTAGTAATTTGGAGTTAATTATTACAATTGGAAGATTGATGGATTAAAATATACATTTAGACTAGGAAAAATTTCTAGTAGCAAGATAATTGACATATGACAATTTAGGATGACTAAGCCTATAAAATGAGTGACATATGGTAGTAGACTTGAGTGAAAAATGGCCTAGAGAATTGAGTGACAAATGGCAAAGGAACTAAGTGACATTTGGCAACTTAAACAGTGGACATATGTCTTGCTTATTTTCATGACAAGTGTCCTTAATGAATTAACACTCATCCTACACTATGTGACTAACACATTCAGCTCCATTGTAAAGTTTTTGTTGTATTCTTTCCCTCTCCTTCCTCTCATAGCCGAATCCATACCTCATCCACACCTTTGGATTTCTACTCTAAATTTTGTCCATTACCACCTCAAAACCTTTGTCAATTTCTTCAGAAAGATA
The DNA here is from genome assembly GCA_027568895.1 of Erythroxylum shatona. Taxonomy (NCBI): domain Eukaryota; kingdom Viridiplantae; phylum Streptophyta; class Magnoliopsida; order Malpighiales; family Erythroxylaceae; genus Erythroxylum; species Erythroxylum shatona. The sequence goes on along the minus strand of JAOSBK010000009.1, from coordinate 3,263,859 downwards.
GCTATATGCTGCTGTCTTCTTCTTGTCTCTACTGAAACTCATCCTATTCCCTCATTGTTCCTAAGATGATCTTACATGCATGTGAGACAAAACAGGCTTGATACATTGAGGTAACATTTGAGTTGGACAAGTAAGTGAAATACTGATCTTTATGGCATGTGTTAGCAGAATTATGATGACTGATTAGGGATAAATTGAATGTGGTATTGGCGTCGACATTGTGCTGGAAAATGACAAATGAAAGGGCTACCTTCTGTTCTATTTTTGAATGCATGACAACAATAGTTTATGGGCTATTAGATAGATCATTTAAGTTGGGATTTGAAGTATAATTGATGATGAATTCATGCTAGAGATATGTGTTATTGAAGTGTTTTCAAATTTGGAAAAGTTAGAACTGCATGTATGATGGTATAAAGTGAATGGTAATAAAACAAATGAGCATATTTTTGTGAGATTTAGTGTAATCAATATGGAAGCTAGACTAGCATGAAATAAAGTAACTTTCAAGGACATGAATTCTAGAAAAATTCAAGTGGTAGTGATGTCTCAAAGTATGTGAAATTTGTGTAAAATTAGGGAATAAAGATAGTGCATGATTGTAGCCACCAGTGTATGATTGTAGCCTATTAAACAAGGTTCTGTCACGATCGTGGCAAGGTCCCCCACGATCTTGGGCTTAGTTCTGGAATGTTAATTTCAGTCTTGTGTACATGTTGAATCAGTTGAGGAAAAGTCACTCTAAATTGGTTTATTTGGACTTAATTAAGGCTTGGAATAAGCTTATATTGTTACTTGATTAATTGGTTAAGAGATTGATAAGTTTAGGTTGTTAATTGATGTCATAACTTAAAGAATGTACTGTTTTGGTGTCAATGTAACCCAATCTAGAAATTATGATGTGACGAAGGAATAAATATGTTCTTATGAATGCAAACATAATCTTAAGGAAATGAGTAATATGTATTAGGCATGAACGAATGAGAATTAAAGAACACGAGGTAATTGTGAATGAGAATTGGGTAATCATATGATTATATATTGCTAGAAAAATTTGGTGAATTTATGATTGATGAATTTGGAGTAAATCAAGCTTACTTAAAGTATAAACCTAATTGCAAACGAGTTGTATACAAGCTTGAATGGTCAACATATTTGTATAAGAGTACATACCTGGAAAGTCAACTAAGCATGCATTGAAATATAACACATATACATGTGCATGATTTTATATTCATATGATTAAACAAATTAGTGATTTTTGAATGTGTCTATTAATTGCATGATGATGGATGCACAAGGTGACTGTCAACATCTAAACATTGCCGGAATATTGACGCAACAACTTTTTTGGAGCGTACTATGAGTTAACTTAGATGTATAAACTCATTTAAATGTGCTTCTGTATGAATTGTATGTTTAATATGGTATGTTTGTTCAACTGATGGATAAATGCAAGACTTAGATTCAAGGAGTTTGATATATATGGCAAGAGTATAATGAAATGAAATGAAATGAAAACATAGCATATGAAATGATACATCTCATCACATTGAAATGCATGATAAGATAAAGGAGTTGTGACCAGAGTGATGAATATGTAGAAAAAAAAGCTTTGAGCTTAGGATTATGAAAATGAGCCTCAGACTTAGATAACACGGACTTGGTATCCACAAAGGATACGAGCCAAAAATGTAATATTCTGTCTCTTAAATTATTGAAGGATCTAAAGTGTTAGACTATTGAGTCACATGAGTGACATCATACAGAATGAAATTGGTACATTTGTGACATGATTTTATGATTGTCTTCTTATGCATAAAATTAGCAAACACACATGAATTGTGAGTTAGACAAATTGCACTCAATTAACATATTCCGAGGTATGAAACTAAAATGAATGTGAAATGAATGTGTGTTTCCAATGTCTTGTACTTTGGTTTACCAATGACAATAATTGATGAATTTTAATTAGTAACTTGGAATTAATGAATTAAAATGTACATTTGACATAGAGATTAATTAACAAATGGCATCAATAATTGAGTGACAAATGGCGTAGATAAATGGGTGACAAATGGCAGTATAATTGTGTGAAAAATGGCTTAGCATAATTGCAACATTTAGCAGCCTCATAAAAGAACATGTGTGCTCACTAGGGAGATGACATGTGGCTTGGGTCTTTATATAACAAATGTCCCTAAAGCAAGAAGAGTCATCTTACACATGGCATTTCTCTAACATTGGCTTTGTTTCTACTGCTCACTTTTTGCTATAGTTCATCTCTCTTCTCCCTCTCTCCATCGAAACTCACTTTTCCTTCGTAGCTTTGATTTTCTTCTTTACTTTTGTTAATGATTACTTCAAGAACTATACAAGATCCTACACAAAGATTTGCCTTTGTTGAAACCATGATACTTCCATCTTGTACTTGGATGGTCTTGCATGCATGGAGGGCTAAGTTAGAATTGATAAATTGGTATGGAACTTGAGCTAAATAAGTAAGTAAGTACTGATCTTTATGGCATGTTATAATAGAAATCCTATGATAATTGAATTGGGATATATTACATGTTGAGTTGATGATGAAATTAGTGCTGGAAAATGATACTTGTATGATAGTTTTTATTTTGGTTTTTGATGCATAAAAGACCATAGTTTGTGAGCTACTAAATGAATGATTTAAATTGGAATTGGATATAGAATTGATGAGGATTTGAAGTATAATTAAGGTATAACTGAGGTATAAGCAATGGACTATGATGAAGGTGTGATGAATTTGGTATGAAGATGCTAAAAGCTGGAAAAATTTGAAGGAAAAGGATGTTGAACCTTTGGTTCACTCATCCCACGATTGTAAAAGCTACATAAGCTCCTTCCCACAATCGTGGGCAATGCTTTAAAGTGAAAAAAATGTGTTTTGTGTGACGGTTAAACCATATAAGAACAAGTTGCTTTACTTTGGTGTATTAGGACATGATTAGGGCTTGAAATCAACCTAGAAAGTTGCTTGATTAAGTGATTAAGTGTGTGATAAGTTTAAGTTGTTAATTGAAGTTATAAATTAAGGAATGGATTAATTAATATCAATTTATATAAATTTAGGAAGTATGAGTTATTAATGGTATAAAGATGTTCTTATGAATGCAAATGTGATTCAAAGGATATAAGTAATGAAATAGATATGAATGAATGAGAATTGGGAAATTATGTGAATATATAATACTAGGAAAGGATTTATGAATGTATGAATGATGAATTGAGATTAATCAAGTTTAGTTAAGGCATAACCTAATTGCAAACAAGTTATATACAGGCTATGATGAATAAATGATCAAGATTTATGAAAAAGGAGTAATACCCAGGATAACCAAATTGAGCATGCATTGAAACATGATAAATATATATATATATATATATAAACTGATTGAATTAAGAATTGTGTGTGTATTGTAAGAAGATAAATGCACAAAGTGATCGCCAACATTCAGAAATTGTCAGATCGTTAAGGCAATAGCACATCTGGAGCGTACTGTGAGTTAACCTAGATATTTCCTCACTATGATTGACTTTGTTTGTGATTAATGTCAATTACTAAATTGTTACTGATATAATTATGATAATTTTGGACATTATTGGTCTAAGGAACTTGATATTTGGGATTTTACTGGAAGTGTTTATAAATGGAATGTGCAATTTGAAACGTGTTCTCAACTAAATGCTGAATGTCAGACTTAGATTCGATGATTGTGATAAATGATTGTGCACATTGAATGAAAGTGATTGTTATCATATTATGTGAAAGGATGCATTCTGTCACATGAATATGCATGATCAGATAAAGGAGTTGTGATCGAAGTGACCAGTATGAAAGAACTTAAAACTCGAAATGTGCACAAAGAGCCACAAACTCAATTGTTAATGTGACTGGTATCCACAAAGGGGTATTGGATAGTATCTGAAGTAAGCCTGGTATCCACAAGGGATACGGGACAGTGAATAAGCACTCAGCCACAATAAAATAAAAGTGAAAGTGGAGTCTCATATGTATTTGCATCTATATCTTTATATGTATTCATGAGATTGATTGCGAATGATTGCGAATTTAAGTTGATATAATGAAATGCAATGCTTTTGTACATGTTGATGATACAAAGGATTGAGATGAATGGTTGGATTATTCTAAAATGATTATATGAAGTGTTTGTATTCATAATGTGCTCATTGAAACAATTATGTATAATGTGATATATGGAATTTGATTCTGAATGAGGTGATATACTGATTGAACTGTGTTATATACTTGAGATGTTTATGTTCTATTTTGAGGAGCACATCGATGATGGTTCACTCACTGAGTTCGCAAAACTCATCAAAATTGCAATGTTGATTTTCAGGTTCAAAAGAGACCTAGCTAGACTAGTTAGAATACAACTACTACAATTGGACATGAGTTAATGGTCGAGATTAGCTGTACCTGTAGAGGCTTTTAGTTATTTTTGCATTGCAAGTTGTGTGTCTCAACTGTTATGCAATGTACATGTGAATCTAAAGTGTAATGACATTCATGACTGAATATGTTCGAAAATAAAAAATGGAACAAAATGATTGTGGCTGAGTATGATTCTAAATGAAATGATTCAAAATGAGGATTTGAAATGCTTTTGTTATGTGAAACCTTAAACTATGGAAATGTGACCGTCTTAATGTGACATTCTCGTAGAGTGTGTTCTTGAACATCCTTTGATATGTCGAGCATATTCTCTATAGGAGTGGTATGTTATAAAAATGATCTCGGTGACTACAATAGATACGAGACAATAAATTGGGTTGATAGGCACTTGGTCACAACAAAACAAATATGAAAATGGAAACACACGTGCATTTGCATATACATCCCTACATTTATTAAATGATTGAATTGAAATGAATTATTAAATTGTTTTGAATTAGTGAATTACAGTTGAAGTTAATGGCAGATGTGTTGTGATATGCAATGCTAGCTTACATGATATGCTTGTGGAAGTATGATAAACTTTGGTATACTTATTTTTATGATCTGACTTGAGTGAATACATCGATGATGGTTCACTCACTGAGTTCGCAAACTCATCAACATTGCCATGTTTTTTTTTCAAGTTTAAGGGAGTTCTACCTACTAAGGTGATATAGTAGAACTCTAGTACTTGTGTTTTGGGGATGAGAATTGCTTAAAGGTCTAGTCAACTAAATCTAAGAAGTCTAGTTAAAGTCTTATGTATTAGCATTCCATTTCATGTCCTATTCTTAGTACTGAGATTGAACTCAAAACAAAATGTTGTGTAATGTATATGTGGATTCTGAATTGTAAGGACATGTGACTTTTATGTTTATGAATGAAATGGGAAGAAATGAACTTTTAGAATGCCTACGATATATTTGTTTCCATTAATGAGTTAGATTGATTATTCTAATGTACCATTTTCATAGAGTATGTTCTCGAATATCCTCCGGTATGTTCGGGCTTATGCTCTATGGGAGTGGTATGTTATAACTTCACTTTTTGGTTTGCTTTTAAAGTTAAAGAAATAATCACAATAATCTTTGAATTCTTCTCAAAGAATTGATCAAACAACTTTTTTAACTCCAAATTTTGCAGTTCTTTAATAGAGGGTTTTAATCCCTTCTCCTTTCTTCTGTCAATTTCTTTAAAAACTTTCTTCCTCAATAAGGGTTTATTAATCTCTAAGTAGGCTACTTGTTCTTTCTTTATCTAGTTATCCCCATCTTCCTTCACACTTTCAATAAGATAGCTCCAAGAACAAAATCCTATACAATGTCTGAAACTGTACATTAATGGTATCAATGAAATAGTAAGTATCATCATGTTTAAGGGAATGTCTCATGTCATTAGATATTTTAAAGGTAACCTTTTTTTCCACAACCCTAAGCACTCTTTTTCCATCGCTAACATCAATAATGGCTCTAGCAGTGGCTAGGAATGGTCGACCTAGAATCAATGTTATCTCTATATCCTCATCTATATCTAAGATCCCAAAGTCAACTGGGAAAATAAATTTATCCACTTTAACAAACACATCATCGATAATAACCTTATGATACTTAATTGATCGATTTACTAACTCAATTTGCATCTTAGCAGATTTTAGTTCCTTTAATTCAAGTTTCTTGAACAATTTATAGGGAATTAAGTTAATATTATCCCCAAAATTAGCTAAAGTTTTTTTTTAATAAACTACCAAATAAACAAAGGATTGTAAAACTTCCTAGATCTTTAAGCTACTCGAGTAGCTTGTTTTGTGGAATTGCCAAACACTTCTAAATCAATCTCACCATAGCCAACTTCTCCAAATTTATCTTATTAAATAACAAATCCTTCTTGGCATTTAAAAAATGCCTTAATAAAGGGTAAGTTAATATGTAGCTTTTAAAAAATTCAAGGAATTTATCAAACCGCTCATGTATACAATCTTTCTTCAACTTAGCAGGATATAGGATGGTAGGCTAGAATTTTTTGACTTTTGGAAGATGCTCAAAGTTTTTAGCTTTCTTTTTAACTCCTCTTGTCATTCTCTTGCTCACTTTGGTTCTTGTTTTCAACTTGTAAATTCTTTTTGCCACTAAGGGTGATTGCCTTAACATGTTTTTTTACTTTTTTTTAAATGTTACTAAACAAAATCCTATGTTGTCTTTCTAAAATTAGCTTTGCAAGCTGGCCAATCTAATTTTCCAAATTATGGAAATTAGCCCCTTGATTCCTAAATAAAGTTTCAATAGCTTGAAATCTAACCTTTAAATTTTGGATAAATTTAATAATAAGGCCTTCTAAGCTTAGCTTCTTTTTTTAATATGAGTGTCATTGAAGTCTTGGTTTATTTCGTTATTATTCTTAATTTCTCCAAGAGAAATTTATGTCATTATTCCATATAGGATTATATGTATTGTTGTATGGATTATATTGGAGCCTAGGAATATTACCTATGTAATTGATATACTTATGCTTTTCTATAGCCTTCATTGTTTGACATTCTCAGCTAGCAGACCCCCAACCCACACAACTCACACTGTAACTGTAATAGTTAATTTTCAAACCTATTGAAGGATTAGAGTGTTAAATTACTTAGTCACATTAATTATATTATATTAGAATGAATTTGGTGCATTTAGAATACGATTTTTATTATTTCATTCACATGTATAATATGGGCATATGCACATGAATGTTGATTTAGAAAAAAATTGCACTCAATTGACATGTTTCAGGGTATGAAAGTTTCTAATTAATTATGACATGATTGTGTATTTTTAATGTCTTGTATTTTGATTTTCCAATAAAAGAATTGATGGATTACAATTAGTAATTTGGAGTTATTTGTCACAATTGGAAAATTGATAGATTAATATGTATATTTAGACTAGGGAAAATTTCAAGTAGCAAGATAATTAACAATTGAAAATTTAGGATTAATAAGCCTATAAATTGAGTGACATATGGTAGTAGAATTAAGTGACAAATGGCCTAAGAACTAAGTGACATTTCATAGCCTAAAAAGAGGACATGTGACTCGCCTAGACGCTTAACAAGTGTCTTCTCAACTCACACCACACAACACACATATGGCAGAATCTCTTCATTTGTTGTTTCTGCTGAAACTCTCTCCTTCTCCTCCCTCTCACTACCAAAATGCACTTACCCCTCACATCTCTATGTTTTGCCTAAATTCTCTTCAATTGCCACACCAAAATCCATGCAAAATATAAAAATAGTTTTAGAAGCAGAACATTATTGAATTTGTTGTCATCTTCTTGTCTTTGCTAAAACCATCCTACTCCTACCTTGTTCTTGAGATGATCTTGCAGGAATGTGAGGCAAACAAGGCTTGATACACAGAGGTGGCACTTGAGCTAAACAAGTAAATGAAATACTGATCTTTGTGGCATGTGATATGATGACAGATTAGAGATGGATTGAATGTAGTGTTGATGTTAAAGTTATGTTGGAAAATGATGGATGAATTACTTTCTTTTCTATTTTGTTTTCAAATGCTTGAAAACATTAGTTTATAGGCTATTATATGGATGATCTAATTTGGGATTTGAGGTGTAATTGATGAGGAATTCAAGCTAAAGATAGGTGTTATTAAGATGTTTTCAAATCTAGAAAATTTAAGACTGCATGTATAATGGTATAAAGTGAGAAGTAATGAAGCAAATAAGTGGATTTTTATGGGATTTAATGTAACCAATATGGAAGCTAGACTAGCATGAAATGAAGTAGCTTTATAGGACATGAATTCTAGAAAAATTCAAGTGTTAGTGATGTCTCTAAGTATGTGAAATTCATGGAGAATTGAGGAAGAAAGACTATGCACCATTGTGGCCCTTAGAGCACGATCATAGCCCTTAGAGCACGATCGTGGCTTATTGCACTAGCTTTTGTTATGATCGTGGCAAGGTCCTCCACGATCGTGGGCTTAGTTCTGAAAAGATAATTTCTCTTTTGTGTACATGTTGAACTAGTTAAGGAAAAGTCACTCTAAATTGGTGTATTTGGTCTTGATTAAGGCTTGGAATGAACCTAGATTGTTACTTGATTAATTGGTTAAGAGCTTGACAAGTTTAGGTTGATAATTAATGTCATAACTTAAAAAATGGACTATTTTAATATCTATGTATCCAAATCTAGACATTATGAGTTGTCAGGAATAAAGTTGTCTTTATGAATGCAAACATGATTATAAGGACATGAGTAATGTGTATTAGGAATGAATGAATGAGCATTGAAGATCATAAGGTAATTTTGAATAAAAATTGCGTAATTGTATGAATATATATTGCTAGAAAAGTTTGGTGAATGTATGATTGATAAATTTTGAGTAAATCAAGCTATAATGTTTGAATGGTCAAGATATTTGTATAAGAATACATACCCAAAAAGTCAATTGAGCATGCATTGAAACATGACACATATATATGCATGATTGTGTATTCATATGATCAAACAAATCAGTGATTTGTGAACTATGTGTATATTGCAAGACGAAAGATGCACAAGGTGATTGTCAATATCTAGACATTGCCAGAACATCGAGGTAATAGCTTTTCTAGAGCATACTGTGAGTTAACTTAGATGTGTAAAGTCAATTATATGTGCTTCTGTATGAATTGAATGTTAATATGAAATATGTGTATAATTGATTGATAAATGTATGAGGATTTTGATATAAGGCATAAGCATATTGAAATGAAAGCATGGCATGTGAAATGATGCATCTTATCACATTGAAATGCGTGATTAGATAAAGGAGTTGTGACTAGAATGATCGAAGTGGGAAAAGAGCTTTGAGCTCAGGATTGTGAAAAAGAGCCTCAAGCTCAGATGACACAAACTCGATATCCACAATGGATATGGGCCAAAAATGGTCTTGATGTCCACAATGGATATTAGACAATAAATTGGGTTGATAGGTACTTGGTAATAACAAAGAAAAAATGAAAATGGAGACAAATACGCATTTGCATATACATCCCTACATAAATCAAATCATTAAAATGAATTATATTATTGAACTGTTTTGAAATAGTGAATTACAGTTGAAATAAATAGAGGATGTGTTATGATATGCAATGTTAGCTTACATGATGTACTTGTTGAAGTATAATGAAATGTGATGTGGTATTCAATACTGGATGGTTTGATATACTTGTTGAATTGGGTTATAACTTGTTTTTGTTATTTGACTTGAGTGAATACATCGATGATGGTTCACTCATTGAGTTCACAAACTCATCAAAATTACAACATTTTTTTTCAGGTTCAAGGAAGTTCTAGCTACTAAGGTGATATAGTAGAAGTGTACTACTTGCATTTTGGGGACAAGGATGGCTCAAAGGTCCAATCAGCTGAATTCGATAAGTCTAGATAGAGGTTTTGTGTATTATCATCCTATTTCATGTTATATTTTTGGTACTAAGATTGAACTCAAACGAATGTTGTGTAAGGTATATGTTGGTTGTGAATTGTAATATCTTGTGCTTTATGTTTATGAATGAAATAGGAAGAATTGAGAACTTAGAATGCTTATGATATGTTTGATGCCATTAATGAGTTAGTTTGACTGTCTTAGTGTACCATTTTCATGGAGTATGTTTTCGAATATCCTCTGGTATGTTCGAACATATGCTTTATGGGAGTGGTATGTTATAGCAACAATGGAAATAATTGAGAATTCATTTTTAATCCATCTATCTTTTTGCTTAAAGCTTTATCCTAGCTTTCCATTGTAGTAATTACATCTATATCATAAATTTCAACTAGCTTGCTAGATTTTTCTTGAGAAGAACAACACTTATACTTGCTCACTGCCATATCGTTAATAAAATCCTAAGACGGTTATTGTATTTGACTATTAAAAGTAGCCCTATTGCTGCATTAATCATATACCTAGTTGTTTGATTGATCCTATTGTAAAAAGTGTTAATTTGCATCAATGGTTTTAAACCATGATGTTTTTACATGCTTAACATCTCTTTAAAACTCTTCCATGTATCATAAAGGGTCTTTGAATCAATCTAATAGGAAGAGATTTCATTCTTTAATATAGTTTGAAATAATCTTGAGTAGAAGAAGAGATTTCAGTCCTCATTTAGGCAATCATAGCTAGTGGAGAGTACTTCAAAAGAAATTTCAGTCACCTAGTTCCATGTGGTGATGGATCCTTTATACAGTGAATTTAACCATTACCTGGTTCCTCAATTGGAATGGAAATAATCTTAATGTTATTATGTCCCTAGTGGAACCATTGATCTTAAAGTTATTACAAACCTCTAGAAATTTGGCTATATGCACATTGGTATCCTCATCCCATAGCCCATCAAATTGGACATACTGTTGTATCATCTAAAAAATGTTTTATTTAATCTCAAAGTCTTTTTAGAAACATTTGGCCTCACAATGTTGGACTCCATCCTAATCAAGTTTGGCCTAGCATAATCAATCATTTTCCTTAGCTAATCTGCTATGATTTTTGATCCTTCAATCTCAATCTAATGCTCCAAGTCCTCATTCTATATATTGATCTTCCTATACTTATCTAAATTGGGTCCTTTGGAAATTTCTAATAATTGTTCTCTTCATTTCTAGATCTTCTTTAACCAAGTCAGATGGATTTCCTCAATAACTTAAAGACCTGCAGAAGTGATAAAACATAAGAGTTAATAAAATAATTCAAAAATTAAAAACAATAAGTAAAAGGAACTAAAATAATAAATAATGACCAGATTAATAAAAATTACGTTTTCCTAATATTATAATCCCCAAAAATGACCAAAATCTTAATATGCAATTGTCCATACCCTATACTCTTTAAAGGAAAGTACACCTATGAAACTATGGTATAATGATCCCATAAGGAATAGAAATACTAGTAATTACCTTTTTTATTATTTAACCAACAAAATAAAGTGATGATTTAATTAAAACATGAAATTGAACTAAGTTTAAAATAATTAATGACCAAGAATGTAAATAACTTAAAGATTAACAAAATCAAATGAGCAGTATATTATGAATCACTTTAAGATTTGTTAACTAATAAACCTATATCATAAAATTTAGTTAAAGGTCATTGAGCCATGGAAATTCCTATCTTATGTCAATATCTTTCTCTATATTATAAGCACCAAATTTTAGATTTATTAACTAAAATATCTTTCAAGTTAAATCCCATAAGATTACTTTAATAGATTTGTGAATTTTACTATTAGGTTTAACCTTAATCTAGAAGATTTATATCGATTTATCTCTAAGTTTACAAATAAATCCTTTTAATTATGCTAGATCTATTCATATAAAGGATTTGTCAATATAAAGTGCATTAAATAAAACATGAAATAATATCCTAAAAATATTAATGTAAGATGTGATCAAAACGCACAATTTAATCCAATGAATCAAAAATCAAATTGCATCAAATAAATAATCAAATCACAAAGTCCATCATAAGGTTCTTCTTAACTAGTCACTAAAAAAATTTGGTTCATAAAAATAAAAACATAATCAAAGATTCAAAAGAAGAATTAGAAATAAAAGAATTCATTATATATTTATCCCTTTTCTCTAATAAAATCCATTAAAACTTATATGGAAATATGCTTATTATTCAAAATTCGAAGTTAATCTTCACTTTTACGCTACTTTAAGGTTTAGAACTATGTTTAAAAATCAAACTCCTTTAGTTTACCATCTTAATTTCCTTTTATACTTTGAAATTAGGATTTCTTCACTAAACATTGTCACCTACATGATTGTGTACAATGATTGTGTCCCTTGATATCACTTTAGAACTCAACAATCATGTAGAAACATGGCACAATTAACTATACAATCTGTAGACATGTTTGTGTCCATTACCACTTGGGCATTTTTTACCTCAATACTAGTGAAGCAACATCCTTCAAATTTGTATATGGTTTAAAAAATTACAAAATCCTTCACAAGACTAAATCTAAGTCTTACATGGGTGCGTCCTTAAAAAAACTTCAATTCTCTAGTTTTCTACCTCGATTCTACCTGACTTCTTCTCCTTTTGATCCATGAAGGAAATTAATTCCAAAAAAATTAGCAATAAGTACCAAAAATAATAAAAAATCAACTAAACTAACAAAAAACAATAAATATTATTTTTAAAATAGTTTATTAAGTGTTGATTAACTGCTTAAGGAAAACTCATCCAAGAATTTTTCCATAAAAGTAGATTTCTAAAAAGCATATGATTATTTATATTGGAGTTTTTTTAATTAAGATTATGAAGGCTTTGAACTTCACTAGTTAATTCATCTAATTGATCACACATCTAATTGATCACACAATACATTACAACTATCTTATATGGAATCCTAGTCAATGGTGAACCAACAAGGGTGATTGAGGGGCCAAGAGCCTTAAATAAGAATGCCCATTGTCTTCGTATCTATTAACCCTAGAAATAGAGGTGCTGACAAGATTAATAAAAGGGCATGATCAATTAAGACCACCACTTCAAATTTCACTCCAAATGTAAATGTTTGAGAATTTCAAGTATATCATTTAATGATGAGTTCAGTGTTTTATTAAAAGAAAATCCTAGTTTGACAAGCTTACCAATGACTACCCCCAACCTATTATACTCCTTATCTGGATTATCCATTAATAAGGCAAAAAAGTCAGTTAATTAGCTCTTCTAGTGTAGGACACATTGTAGATTGACTTGCTTAAATCTCAGACATTAAACATTCCAAGCCTCTAATCACCTACTTAGGAGTGTGATATGTGCTTACTTGTTAATACATTTAATCAGGCACACTCGCTGAGCCATCTTCTTCAGATTCACACTCAATTGTCTTCATGGAACAATAAATAGAAGGATTAGAGAAAAGAGAAGACAAGAAAATGCATAAAATGAAGAGCATAAGCCCGAGCATGACAAATAAATCATGGCTGTGACACTCATCTCACGCCCATGAGAAATTTTTCATGGGCATCATGCCTATGTAAGGAAGGCTCAAGCATATGAGCCTAAACTAGGCCATTCATGGTTGTGAGTCATTAAGTCACTCTTGTGATTTTTTCCACCTGTTTGCCCAAAACTGAATTTTTAATACAAAAAGAATATGTGATGGCAAAAACAAGGATGAATCATTTCTAGGAGTGAGGTCTCAATTTCGGATGAAAAGAAGGGGTAAACTCTCATCCTTTGAAGACCCATAGAGGGATATACTTCTCAACATTGTTTTAGAGGTGATATCGATGCTAGAGAGCGAGTATATCTTTTCTTTTGTTTTTTGTTTTTTCTTTCTTTGGGAATTGTTTAGGTTATCCTATGCTTATGGATTTGGGATTTTCATGTATGAACGATCCTTATTCTCATTCTTCATATATTGTTTATGTATGAGCCCATTGCTAAAATCTTGAATAGAATTTGAAATCATTGTGTTTGGATGTGGCAACTAATGGTGTGAAATCATTATAGATAACATAACCTTAGTTAAATGACCCAAGCTTATGTGGTTGTTTCCTTGATTAATTTGTTTTCCTAACTTGTAATGTGGCTGTCCAATTAAATCTGAGAGCTTAGTCTAGGTTGTCCGATAGTTAGCTTTATTTAAAGAACTTGTTTTAATTAAACATGACCTAAGGGACAACTAGGTTAATAGAGCTTTTTGTTAACCTAGAATTAATAGTTGCTAGGAGAGGTACAAGAATAACAATTCAATGAAATATGTTTAGTTGTATATAGGTCGAGATTGAACCGATGATCTGATCCCTAACGCATTTATCACTTTTCCCATTTTTATTGTTTTCTTTTCTTAACTTTCGTTAGTTTAGTGTCATTTTATTTTCTTATTTGAAAACTAACAAAACCCCCCTTATAACCTAAAAACTGATTATTTTCATTATAAAAAATTCATGTACTCTCTGTGGGATCGACCTAAACACATCACTAGTTAGGAAATATATTGAATGTGAATGATCATCAACTAAGGCCCTATTATGAAGAACCTCATCTGAAGAAAGCGCATATGACACTTGAAGAACACAATTTAGTCACGTGAGGAGGAAAATAAGGAGTCAAGCTAGTGATAATAAACAAAGGCGTTGCTTAAGAGGCTACCCAAGGGAAGCTCATTTCTTTTCCTTTACATTTTTGCATTTGTTTCTTATATGAATGTGCATTTTTTGGTTTGTTTGTTTCTTACATGTTTTTAAGTTTTACAACAAAGATGGAGAGAATCAATCAAACAAATAAACAATTTCTCTTTTTCTATTGCTCCTAGGATTATATAGTCATAATTAAAGAGTGAATTGACTAAAAAAATCCATAGCAACTTGAGCATATACTTTTACTCATGTGATTGGTTAATATGCATTATATTTAGAAGAGTAGTGAACAGTGGTAGAGACAAGTCAATGAGATTTTGGCCCTTTATAGACTGACACATCCATAACAGTCTCACTATCTTCTACTTATGTGTGATCTTTATGACATGTACATCCTAACTTTTTTTTAATTTTCTATTCAAGACTACATTTCTATTGCATGCATGAATATGGAAATGATATAGGCAATTTTTGTTTCATAAGCTACATTAGTCAAATAACCTACCTTTTAGTATGCATTTTCCCTTTGAAAAGGCCCCTCGAGCTTTATTAGCCTTTCTTTTTGTGCTAACCACATTGTATGCTTTAAACCTAACTAAATGTCCTACCTAAGCCTTAAAGCTAGTGGAGCATTTGTTAATTGTGGATAACTATGGATGCACAGAAGTATAAGTATATAGGTGTGCATATATGGAGGTTGGTTATAAGTGTTGGAATGTCATTTTATCTCTTATCAATGAATTCCAATGTTAATGAAGCTTTTTTCAATTTTTGAAAAAAAGAAAAAGAAAGAAAAAGAGAAAATCAAAAAGAAAAAGAAAAAATGCTTAAATGAAAGTATCAAGGAGGAAATGTAATTGTTTTGAAAAGTTATTTATGATTAGTTTCTCCTCCTAAAGTTGTATGAAATGGGTTATTTGAATCACATGCTCCCATCGTCTTCTCCCAAAATCATCCCTCATTCTGCCTCAAACGTTTCAGAGAACTGACACCTATATTGCAATAATGCTTTCGACCCTTTGGGTAATGCTTCATGTCTCTTAGACAAAGCACCTTGCTTTGACTACAACCATCTACTCTCCAATTGACGGTTCTCTAACCTCTTCTCCTTTTTTCTCCTCATCGTCACCTCCTTGTCGCTGATGCTTGGGGTCACATGTGTCACTGGCATCGTCAGACGCCATCCAGTGGCATTGAGCGATGCCCATATGCGGCGTCACACGCGATGCCGCGTCGCAGGCAACAGTCTAATAGGCGATTCTTGTTTGTTCAAACACAAAGCAGTATATGTATGCAGAAAACACATGAAGGAGAAAATTGCAAGAATATATTAAAAATTTTCAAAATGAAGATGTGGGCATCAAATGATATGAATCCATAGACATTCAAAAGATGCAATCTGAAAACATAATCAGAGACATCTCAATAAGAAACAAATTCAAGGCTTTTTCTCTAATTCACATTTCTATATATCTTAATCAGTAAACGCAAAACAAAGATTGAGGTTTTTTTCTAATAGACGAAAGAATAGTTTCGGAGAAAGACTAAATTGGTTTTGAATAAAGAACAACACCTAAAGCACAACATATTAATTTCTATCAAAATCAACAAGAACCAAGCATTGAATCTGAGTGAAACAATTAAAGGAGGCTCTGATACCATTATTAGAATCCGACCGTGATCTAATCGTGGGCGCAGCGGAAAACAAAAATTTTTACAGATTCTAAAAGGATCCCATTAATTGAATAAACTTGAATAAAACATAAAACGATTTAGAAATCATACCTTGTTTGCTTTTCTGTTGAAAAATCTTTGAAACTTTTTCAATTGATCAATCACGAGCTATTAAAGTATCTAGCCTCTAATGATATCCACAAAGTAATTCTCAAACTGTTTGAGAGTAAGAAGACAAAAAGTGCTAGCTTTCAAAAAGCTCTTTCGTTTAAATAGAAAAAATCATAAGAGTCTTTTATTAAAATTAAATATCTTTAATTACAATTAAAATCAAATTCTAATTATAATTAATTTGATTTTAATAAAATCAGATATCTCATATTTGACCCCAAAGTTTCTTAAACTTTATAATTAAGTCTAACTTAATTAAATTGATTTTTCTTTCACAAATTGCTCATTGATGTATGACCTATTAGGTTCCTAATAAATTGGAAATGATTATAAATTATAATTCTAATTCGTAATTAGAATTGGATAAATTAAAACTTCTTTTAATTTATCTTTAATTCTTCAATTAAATAATTCACAATCATAAATCATGATTGACGTCCAACAACTTGTCATGATTACCTAAATATCATGAATGTCAAAGTGATTGAGTTAACCTGTCTATGCATGGCTATAATGTATAATTTAATCATTTCATCATTAAATATTCTAATTGGACAGAATATGGATACAATGTCTACTCTTATCATCCAATCATGTTCGTTCTTGCTAATTAATAATTGAAATTTGAAAACTCCTTTGCAAATATCAATTCAATCTAGCCAGAGAATTTCATAAATAATTACTCACTACAAGAAATCCTCAGTTTAGCGACGGAATTTACTGTTGCTAAATTACACATTTTCGTCGATGAAAGTAATCACCGACAGAATTTGGTGGCCGAAAAAATCGGTCGGTGAATTTGCCGAAGGTAAAACTACCGACCGAAAAATTCCGTCGCAATTTTACGACGGTATTTACGACGAAAATTTGTTGTCGGCATTAATATAACGACGGAATGGGCAAGTAAGATTCCGTCGGAGATATTTAGCTACGGTCATGTGGTCGGTCGGTGAGGCGAAGGTATTTTCAACGACTTTTTTCGACGGTTTATTTTACCGTCGGTAGATCTTGTTTTTACCGACGGACAATTTTCCGTCGGTAAGAACTGATAATAATTTTTTTTTGTTTTATTGTTATAACAATGTTATATTTAAAATTCTTTATTTATTTGTGTTACGTTATATTTAATTTGTATATATAGTTTGTTTTATGAGAAAATTAATAAATAATAAAACATATAAAGAATTTAATTTAATAATTAAAAAAGAAGAAAGAACAAATCTTATGTTTTTTAATTGAAAACAAATGACAATGTTATGCTAATGTCGTGGTTATCATGGATGCTCTGAACTGTTTCCCCCCCTCTTTAACATTTCCATCTCCTGCCTAAGCTGAGCCATCTGCTCCATGTGCTGTCTCTCCTTGGTCATCTGTTCCACCTCCGCTCTCATCTTAGTAAGCTGCTCCATCTCCTCTCTCCTCTTAGCTGCCTGCTCCATCAGCTCGATCGACTCTCTGATCTTTGAAACCTGCTCCAGCTCCGTCCTCATCTCCTCCCTCAACTGCTGAGCCATCTCTGCTCTCAACTGTTCTCTCATCTGCAGAGTAATCTCGTCTCTCATCTTAGCTATCTCCTCTCTATGCTCCTGACGTTGAGTAACTAGCTGCTCACTTTGATTAACTATCTGCTCACTTTGATTAAGTAGCTGCTCTCTCAATGTGTCAACTGTCGCCCGGAGCTCCGAGACGTCATGAGTTTGCGATGGCCGAGCAGATGCTGCAGTACTTGAAAGGGAAGAGCGCGAATAACAGGTGTTTGCATATGAGCCCAGGCCGAATATTCTTCCACGACGGTCCCTACCACC
>JAOSBK010000009.1:3227433-3242125 GCA_027568895.1 Erythroxylum shatona | reverse complement strand
TTATGGTTTCAAAAATTAGTGATTTTCATATTGATGCTTTATAATTATGATGCCATGTGAAGTACAGTAGTGATTGTTCGTAGTTCACCCTTATCG
Source organism: Erythroxylum shatona (assembly GCA_027568895.1). NCBI lineage: Eukaryota > Viridiplantae > Streptophyta > Magnoliopsida > Malpighiales > Erythroxylaceae > Erythroxylum > Erythroxylum shatona. Next base: position 3,242,029 of record JAOSBK010000009.1, on the reverse strand, counting down.
TAGGATATGCATCGGAATGACCTACGGGAGTCCCGGTGTATACCCTATGGTAAGGGGGCGCTACATAAAGGGACACCATATTTGAATCAACAATTGTGGCATCGATTTCGGTGCTGCATTAGTTGAAAGAAATAAAAAAGATAGCTACTTTGCAACTGTCTAACGCGACGGAGTGCCTATATAAGGCACTCCCTGCTTCATATCAAAGCACAATATATATAAAAGGAAAACTAGAGCAAATCAAGTGCTCTAAAGCTATGAAATATATTCTTAAAGGATTGGTGAGTGACAAAATAGTAAGGTTAGTATTTTTAGGTTAGGAAATATCTTGTAAGCCACTATTTTGGTCTTATCTCTGTATACCTACTATTTGTAATAGTGGAAGAATTATTCTGAGTTTTATCCGTAGACGTAGCCCAAAGTTAATGATAAATCACGTTAAATATTTTGTGTCCATTTTGATCATTTTATTTTTTCTTTTCACAAAATACACTCGCTGCGTCCAACAGGTTGTGAAGCTGAAGTTATGACAAATAGAGTTGTTAGCATTATATTTGTCTTCTACAAGTTGAGCCATTCCCACAACATTATGTAGGTTCTCTCTGGGAAATGAAGCAGTTTTGTAGATTTGTTTGATTTAATCGTATGGTTTACGCCGCAATGGCCTCGAACTCTTAGGTAGCCAGAAAAAGTAATGCATTGGGATAGCTTGTAAGGCTGTAGCTATGAATTTAGATGCCCCAAATCAAAAGTCAAGTTGTTGGACAAAAACGTCCCAAGTAGTTGGTTGGGAGGTCATATGTAACCATTGAAACCGTTGGAGGGCAAGTCCCGTAATATAAAAAGCTGCTATCGTTAACTGTTGATCGTTGGGAGTACTGTGGTAAGAAAAGAAATGCTCTCTTCGAAAGAAACACATGGGTATTTCAGAGTCTAGGTTTGAGTTGAATTAAAGCATTATTAGTTGGGGTGAAGTGTGCTGCAGTTTTGTTTGGTTGATTTAAAGAAGAGTGGATGGTGCGGGCCCATCATATAACAGGTTAAGATGCGTTATATGGGAGTAAGGTGGTTGTTTTAGCAGGGGTAACAAGGGTGGTGGTGTGGTTGGTTTGACTATTTCTTGCATTATGTTAGCCATAACAGATTTCTAGACCATCTCAAGTGTTTCCGAGTGCTTTTGGATCATGGTGCAGATTGACTCATACTGATCAAGCTAGTCAGTGAGTTGAAAGAGTTGTTCATCAAAGGACTTCGACCGAGTGACCATTCCTTCAGTCATCATGTTACACTCTCAATGAAAGCACCAAATGTCACTCAGAAGGAAGTAGAAGAGAGAGAAAGATGGGAAAAGGATCTCTTAGGTTTTCAAGTCTCTGTTTATACTAGAAATTCATATTGTTGTAACAACTATACGCACTACTCATCTCCGTACGATACTGTAAATATTCGTTCTCTGAAGTCATTCCATTGTAACGGTATTACAAATCATAATCTTAATATCTGATTGTCCCTGTCGTTTTGCGTGTGCTGTGCCTTTTGCTATCTTGTGGGAACTGGTTCTTAGGTTCAGCTGGGTCGGCAGGGATATCCTTGAGCTGGTTATTTCTCCTGGATCTGGTTCCTTATCAACGTCCATGTCTGTAACAAAAGCTTTAGCTACAGTTGTTCAAGATTCAAAATATATGTTTTAGTTGCTAGAAACAAGAATTACCATGCAGAAGTAAATCATGGCTAGGACCGATTTTGATCCAGCTCCGCACTCAACATGTGATGAAGAAGGACATCAACTCTTTGACTACGAGTTTTTGTTCTGCAAAATCAAAAAAAGATTTATCGTATTTATTAACACTCGTAAATGGATTATATATTGTAGTAACATGCCTTACTAAAACAGTAAAAGCAGTTTACCCAACATATCGAGGTCGGTAACTCAAATCTTTCACATCCTACATAACATGGTAAAGACCATTAGTTTGCTGTACTGTAAAGCATAGATGATATCAAGCAATCAAAATTTAAGAGCACAATCAAATAGATCAACTGAGGCTTAAGTACAAATGTAAAAACACTGCAGAATATACTTCAATATCCTGTTTGGGGTATGTTTTACGCAATAAACTTAATAGGTTGATGAATATGAACAGCAAAACATCAGAGTAGATTATTTATATGCAAAATTGTCAAACATCTCAACTGACCATTTGCTGCAAAAGGTCCACAGATATCATTCAGATTCTCCAATAACAAAATACAAGTTATGTGCATTCACTAGTTTTAAAACTATACATCGAAATATGGAAGTTTTTAGTAGTAAGCAACTCATTCAGCGCTTTTAAGAGAGAAAATCCTCTTTTCTCCTCTTTTAACCTAGCCTTTCAAACAATTACCCACATTGCGTTTTTGTTTAATGATGCCTAAACCATGAAACAAATTTTCATCTCATATTTTGATGACATTTCCAGTACACCCATCATCAAATATAAGATGGTCTTCTTAAAAAAGGTTAGAAGTTTCATAAGCTGTCAATACTTTGGTCACCATCATTTAAGCCAGGGTAATTAATGAATTAAAATAATCAATAACCGACAACCTGGCCATATAGTAGTTTTCTGTTTAGTATTGTATGTTTACCAACCTTGCCCTCATCTCTGCTCTCTGATGTCTCAAGTTCCATCTCAGCAAAGAATGCCTCCAGAACAAAAGCAATAACCTGGATGATGAAGAAGAGATGAAGCTGTGATATCTTTATGAAAACATGTCAACAAAGTTACTTATCCAAATAAGAAAATACGAGTTTCATAAAGGAAGACATAATCCTTAGTTATTATAGATGTGTCAAATAACTCTTATTTCTCACAGCATCATGGATCAGACATGATTATGTTATAGATTATCACTCCTTAAAATTGGCATGCATCACTCAGGTAAATGAAACCAAGATTTGATGGCTAGACATTTTCAGTTCACTAACTTTATCACCTAAAACCATTCAACTAAAAAGTTAAAGTTGATTGAGGACCATGACTGGGTAACATATTATTGCTAACAAGCCATTTGCAAAGAAGCTCGTGTATCATGGAGTTGAATTATTCAAGGAAATATTACCCACATTGGAAGTACTAATTACAATGAGACGTTTCAAACATGGTTCTGAAAATAACACAGTTTTCTTTAGAAGGTTTGACTACAAGTAGGATATGATGTACTTTCAGAAACAGACCACAGCAATTCATTTGAGCCGAACCAAATAGACATCCAAAAGAAAATCAATTGAAATAGATTCTATAGTCTCAAAAATAGTAACTGAAAGATTCACAATCAATAAACCATTTAATTCTTTCAAGATAGATTTATTACTATTATTACGTATCCCATATAAGAATATTACTTATGTAGCCTATATATGGAATATAGGCTATCTATGTAATAGAATCAAACCCAGGAATGGATATAGGCGGCCCCCCCTCCCCCCTTATACATCGAACTGAATGTGTGTCAAATCTCACACTAAATACAAGATACTGAAACTAAAATTAGCTTTTAACATAATCAAGGTAGTATAATTTATAAACAACATATAGAAGGTATCTTTCATAGATACTAGAAAAGATAAAAAATTAAATATACCAAAGAAGGAATGTCTTACCAAATTTAAAAGCAGCAAAACGGTTAAAAGGTAGAAGCTGATGAAATATGCAAGGGTCCATGCAGTTCCAGTCAACTGCTTATAGCTCTGGAGTAGGATGACAATAATCATTTAAGCTTCCAACCACAATAGCTTATTAGGGACAAAGAGAAAGAACAAGTAGAAAAAGAAAGAAAAAAACTTTCAACATAATCACAAAAATTTAGGAGCACTCAAAGAAAAAGTAAACTTTCTACAATTATGATGTCCCGATGTCATTACATATATGTAATCTAGGATATCCTGCATATGAAATAATTGTTCACATACTTCAGTGCCTGGAAGTTTGGAGGAACTAATTAATTAAAACAAGGCAAACCTACTGTAAAACATTTTAGAACTATTTTAGTATAATATCACACCAGACACAATTGTTGGGAACAAGGGCCTTTCATAACCCCTTTGCACAAAGGTACAAATATCACTTACCAAAAGTTGCTTTAGCATTAAATTGGTTCAAATATATAGAGAGACAGAATTAAAAATGAAACAGAAACGGTAGGGTAAAATCTCAGGAAGTAGTATATCTGAATGCACAAGAAAGTTGACACATCATTATGCAATGTTACAATATCATCATGTAAACAGATAATGCAATTTTGTCCTTTTACAAAGCCTTGCAATACATCTCAAGTTTTAAATATGACCTCTATATAATCAGACAAGTCACAATCCATATATACATGATTTAGTAATGATTGACTAACTTGATTTAGCAGGAACAGGAGGTACTTTTTGATGGGGTTATCAACAAAAAGAGCAAATCTATTGATTCCATCAGATTAGAAACACAGTAGTATCAATATTTACAAGTTTCAAGGCTGGATATCAGAGACAAGCAACTCTTAATAGAAAACATAAAAATAACAGGAAACACTGATATGAAAGTCTCATGATCAAAGACTCAGCCCAGGAAATGGTATTTTCCTTACCAAGGACTAAATATAATGATCGAAGTCAAAGTAAAGACAGGACAGAAAATCATGTAGTCAGTACCTGCATCCACTCTTGCCAATTGTTCATAACTAGCAGATTAAAAAGGGTCACCATTCCATTTGGATAGTCATTAAAATTGAAAAGCCAATAACTGATTTTGTCAAGGAAAGCTATCTTCAAAAATCAATCATATATGAAATAGTTAAATATAGTAGAAAAGGTCACCAATCCCTCAGGCAGCTTCATGGTAATTACCATTGTGTAGAGGAAGACAGACCTTTAGGTTTATAGATATTAGATCTGGCAGAAATAAGACATTCCCAAATCATTATCCTGTTCTGAACTATATGAACATACAGTGTTACCCTTGAAGAAAAACAAAAGGTTATTGAAGCTACTCTAGTAAGTTGAAAAGGATACTCGTTTTCAGCAATATCTGTTTCCTCGACACTGGGGTTTCCAGCATTAACAATTCCTCCAAAAACCTACAAATTCAATGTTCAAGAAAAGACTTAATGCCAAGAAAAGATGATATATGCAGATATGTGTGCGTGTATATATATATATATATATATGTATGTATGTATGTACGTATGTAATTGAGCATTTTGCAACAATACATGGAAAATTTCTTGTATACATATGCTGGTTATCTAAAAGGTTTCAGAGTAACAAATTGCAGATGTTAAGATATCCCAATAATTAAAAAATACCAATCTTTATAATGAGAAATATTCTAGTTTAGGGGAAACTGAATTGAACAGAAAAGATACATCCATAAGTTAGTCTCGATTAACTGCCAAGGTTTTGGACAACGGCAGGGAAGTAGAAGTACCTCCCCATCGATAAAGGTCAAGTCTTAGTAGTTAAGCTAAGGGATCTTATTTGCAATTTTGTGGTGATATACCAAAAGAAAAAGGTAGCCACTATTGCATTATCCAAAACAAACAGTTTTCCCAAAAAAGAAAGTTGTATTTAGAAAACATCCGATATTGATGCTTCAATTTTAAATCAACTGATTTGTCAAGATGTCAGTAAAAGTAACAGTTACCAAAGAAAGTTATAATGACAGGAAATCAGAAAAGAAAATCATAACACTAGCCTAATGAACTAGCATATGAAGAATTTAGTAGCAATTTGAAAACCACGCAAGTGAAGAGATGAGTCAGTGTACCTGGACACCAAGAGAGCAATATATACACATAACACAAAATATGGTGCCTAGGTATGGCATCAGACTTGGTACGAGGGTTAAGAAAGTGGCAACAAAAGCTCGGTAGCTACGGACATACATCAGAAGTCTAATTAATCTCAACATTCTTGCAAGGAGAAGGTAGCGGATCCTGAAACATGAGATATGAATGTTATATTTACATATATATATATATATATATATATATATATATATGTATACAGATAGACAGATAGATAGATTGATTGATTGATAGATAGATAAGACACATAAAGAAGAATTAAAGTTTTCTTTTTTCAAATATAGAAAAGGCGTACAGTTTCCTAGCCAAGAACTACAATTCACCATGATAAGATGAAGCTAAGAAGATTTCTTTTTTTTTAATTTTATAAATCCAAATATTTCTAGCCACAACCACCTAACTCTAACCATACTTTGTCAAATTCTGATGCTCTAATCTCTTTTCATAACATCATAAGTTTGACAAGAACTGCTCTTATGGAGAGTGTAAGAATGTGAAAATTAATAGAAGAAACATGTAGCAAGCCTAAAAATCTTGATAAAAACAGAGAGAAAATTATTTACTGCCACACAATAGCATCAGCATGTAATTAAAGATGCATTTTACACATAGTATAAATCTATCTTGGCTTGAGCATGACCATCTTATCACAATTACTCACTCCTTATTTGCAGGTCAGAGACCAAATCATGTGATACATATGTCGTCCTAAAATAACAATTGTATACCAAATTACCTCAATCAAGAATACAGTTCCAGCATTAGCAGCCTTAGTCCTAGTAGTCTAATTAATTGATTGCTTATATGTTATCTGGTTTCATAGTGTTGGAGAACTATATCCAAAAATTAAGTATTCAATTATAGTTTTCTCCTGAGTTTGGCTTCATAACTCCCAATAATTTTGTGGATCAAATATCAAGCTTCAGAAACTATATTAGAAGACCATTAGATATGAAGAAAGATTTCCATTATTTCATTTAATCATCAAGTTGATTTATTTGTCATCCAGTCACCATTTATAGTAAACTATCTTAGGTGTCATTCCTAGAAGTAAAAGCTACTAATATCAATTTCATGGCTTCATACATTACGAGAGATTACAGGAACTTCAAAAATTGGAAAGTTTGTCTATCAAATTTTGTTGTGAAACTGGCACCAACCACAACTAGTTCAAGGGGGAACTGGTTATATGAACAATATTTTCCTTCCACTATCAATCAATCCTTTGATGCAAACTTTAGAACCTGGAAGAAAAGTCATCCGGTGACTCTGTCGCCATGACAGGAGTGGCAAAGAAGGTCAGGAGGTCAATTTTGCCTATAAGGTACTGTTGATATAGGGCAGCATATCAAGCTTTCTGAAAGATCTTTCTTTCTTGACTGGAAAGTCCCAAACCATTAAAGAAAAAAGCTTTTGATTTTTTTTAAACAAACAGACTCTTACATCAGATCTCAAGAATGTCCATTTTTTCACAATACTTGTCAGTAAACACGTTAAATGTGAGAAATTTACACACTTCTCCAGCTTATCACAGAACCAGCAGTCTAAAATCTGATGCAGAATCATTTAAACAGGTTATGAACTATCCCAAAACTTAAAATATATATAACTCTGTGACCTGTTACTTATCTTATGCAGCTTGTCTTAGGAATGCAATACCAATGATGCCAGGAAGACACATGTTATTTGGGAGGAAAAACTTAACAAAAACATGCAAAAGACATAATTAAGGTAAAATGAAGAGAAACATAGTATCTATAACAATTAATGGACAATAGACAATAACAATTATTGGACAATAGACAAAGTCAAAAGCAAATTCATACCATTCTCCATTAGAAAGAAAGATCAGCCCATTGGGGGATGCAAACGTTATGGTCTCTCCAATAACTGCATAAACAATTTCGTATCATGGAGAATGATATATTACCAAAATAACTGTTAGGCATGAAATGGTCGAAGTGTGTACCCTGCTGGATGTGTATGCACAATTTTTGAGATAATTGCGTGCATTTCTAACCTGTAAATGTTGTGAACTAACCAATTGTGGTGTGCTACTGAAGTTAAGACATGCTAATAGAAGAACAAGGTAGAAGGTAGTGACAAAACACACTAATAGAAGCGATATTTGTGTTTTCACTTTAGTAGCATGTTTTAAGGAATTAAGGAATTGAAGCAATATTTGTGTTTTCATTTTCAAACTAAAGACCTTGGTTAGTTACGATACTTTCTTGGGATTGAAGTGGCCCATTCAAAGACAGGTATTGCTCTCTCTCAAAGGAAGTATGCTCTTGATATTCTGGAAGAAACTAGAATGCTTGATTGTAAACCTGTGTATGGACCCAAAGGTGAAGCTGCTACCTAATCAAGGGGAGCCCTATTCTGATCCAAACAGGTATAGAAGGTTAGTGGGAAAGTTGAACTGTCTCACTATGACTAGACCTGACATTGCTTTTCCTGTTAGTGTTGTGAGCCAATTTCTTAACTCACCATGTGAGAATCATTGGAATGCAGTCATTTGGATCCTAAGGTACATCAAAGGATCACCTAGTAAGGGGCTTGTTTATGTGGATAGGGGTCACACAAAAATCATTGGATATGTTAATGCAGATTAGGCAGGTGATGTTAATGACAGGAGGTCCACTTATGGTTATTGTGTTCTTATTGGAGGAAACCTAATTTCCTAGAAGAGTAAGAAGCAAGCTGTTGTTGCAAGGTCTAGCACGGAAGCAGAGTATCATGCTATGGCTAATGCTACTTGTGAACTTTTGTGGTTAAAGCACTTGCTCCAGGAGTTGCAGTTTTGTGAGATTGGTCCTATGGAACTTGCTTGTGATAATCAGTCAGCTATGTATCTCTCATCAAATCCAATCTTTCATAAGAGGACCAAGCATATAGAAGTTGATTGTCACTTCATCGGAGAGAAAATCCTCTCAGGCATCATTAAGACTTCTTATGTGAACTCTAGGGATCAACTAGCAGACATGTTGACTAAGTCCTTACGGGGTCCTAGGATAATATATATATGTAACAAGCTGGATGCATCTGATATATATGCTTCAGCTTGAGGGGGATTGTTGATTATGTTTGATATGAACGTAGATTTACCATATTATAATCCCTTAAATCTAGGGATTATAATTTACTCAAATTGTATATAAATATTGTACAATCCTCTAGATAAAACACAAAAAAAAACATATTTTCAAGACTCAATTATCATCATCATCGTCATCATTTAAACTACGAGTTGTAATGATAAGAGAGACAAATGGTTAAGGCAGAATAATAGTCATCATAGTTTAATATGTTACGTAACATTTATTATCATCATCATCCTTAATAATAATATTAATTGTTATTGTTATTAAGTAGCATCTTTAAAATCTTCAACAGTATCACTCAAGTTAAAAATTCCAATTTGGAGAATCCTATACAAACACATATTCAAACTTCAAAAAAGTAAATCATTTAGTCATAAAAAGAATAATTTGCTAGAAGGAAATTGCATAAAATAAATACTATCAACACACCAATACCAGGAAGATTTTCCAAAAGAGGTACCTATTATCCATGTGACCAAAAAATCAAAGCGGTTTTGACCATCTCTCCAATAGTTTAAAAACCCAAATGAATAGACTTTTAAAGCCATTTCTAGAACGTAGATCCATCCTGGTAAACAAAAGTCAATAAAGTCAAATCCTAATTCTATCATGTCCCAGACAAGTAGAATAAGGGATTGTACACAAACATTAGAATTAATAAGCAATTGAATGCTTCAGCAATGTATGAGATAGTATATTTGAAAGGACAAGTGAAACGGATAATAAAAGCCTACAAAACTCCAATGCATGATCTTTAAATATGAGCCATTTTTTCCCAAAAACATCTGATAACGCTAGCATCATTGGGTGTGTGCATCATGCAGTGGTACTAGAAACATAACACTAGAGTTCAAAGAAACTTATTTAACTTGTATAATGAAATCATATTAATTATCCATCACAATTAATACATCATGAAAATAATCACATACAAGGATCTCAAACTTTTCTCGTATGTGATTATTTTTTCACCAAAATTTGCAATGAATAGACCATCAGCTTCAAAATATATCAACAGACAAGTAAAGCCAATGAGATAAAAACTTAGGTCAGCTTGTCCTAGCTTTCAATTTAGCAATACGTGCAACATCTCAAAGCAAATAAATATATATTAGGACAAGCCCTTACCAAAGGTGAACTCCACAATTTGCCACACTTTTTGGGCCGAATTGTTTTCTATATCAAGCTGTAAACAATATTTACAACAAAGATTAGTATCATCAAGTTACCAATCAATCCAAGGAAGTAAGCAATACAAACACTTCTTGGTTGTACAAATCTTTTTAACTAAGCAAGGGAATAATGATAAGAAAAATGTCTCTCAAGTATAAACACATCATCTTTCAAGAAGATGTTTGAAGAGAGAGACAAAAGAATTGAGGACTTGACTAGGCTTTGAGCTCAAATATTTATATCTATAAAAGTAGGTCATATAAGAAGCCCAAAATGCCCATGGTTATTCAAAATAAAATACTGTTAACAATCCCTTCAAGTTCGGGCATAAATATTCTCCATATCCAACTTGTTAAAAGCATAAGCAACTATATTCCCATTAAGAGCCTTTAGTAACAAATATTAGTTAATTGCTCTTCTATTCTCGCATGACTTGTAGCATAAGTATTTTTGATAGATAAATTATTCTTGTGCACACCCTCATATGAATTGTAATAGATTATTCTAGTGCCCCCCTCGTATGAATTGTAAACTAAACACCATATTACAAACTCTACAAAGGAGGACATATAACTTGAACTTGAGAGACATTTTGGTCTTACAAAACACTTTATATCATGTCAAGAAACTGGTAAACCTAAGAGCTTATTGGAACTCTCCTACAGATGACTTAACTATCTACTAGTGATAAAACTTCATCACTTAAGCCAACAACAAAGAGAGGGATTGCTAAGATTCTTCACAGCGTCAAAAGATAACAATTGATGCTTTTACAAGACTAGAAAACTACCATGTACACAATAGAAAAATATGAAAGAATAATGCCACAACAATATGGCATTTGGAATCCTAAAAAGCACCCGAAAATATGCATTTCCTTTTATATATTTATCCATTGGATAAAAATTCACAATATTTGATATTTGAAACATGCATCATGGTGGGACATAATATTATGTCCACATCAACTTGTAAACAAATAGCATAAAAATCATATACCATTATTGAGCGGATGCAAACACACTACAAATTTGGGGGGGAAATGTTGAATATAAGAAATTCAAACACCTAAAAGAGATTTTTCTTATACAAATTGATAAAAGAAACAAGGAAGAACTACAATAGATCAGTTCCATTAAACATCACATGGCACCATACCGTTGTTTCAATAACAACAGCAACCAGATTCAAGATGAGAATAAAGGATATCATGTATCCAAATTTGGGGCTTCGCACAAATGCTTTCAACTTTTCCGAGATAGGTGACCGGTAAATTGTAGGAAACATTTCGAAGCAAGACCGCTGCAAATGTTGCCACAGGGTCAAAAGATTCATTATATTAGCAAAGAAGAGCCTAATGTTGTTACAGTACACAAAAGTAACTTACAACGTCCTCCTTTTCAAATCTTAGAGCGATTGCATGACATAAATCAGCAAATTCATCAGGGTTGATCTGCATAGAAAAGTGTCAAGTCCCAAATATTAAGAGCTATGACAATCGTCCAAGGTTGACAACTTCATCTCATCCATAGGCATCAGAAACAAGAACTTACAGCAAGTGTAGAACATATGTGAATTGAAAACATAGGCATGAATTTCATATCATACAGTTATGTAACTAATTCCTTAGGATAGAATTCCGAAACATTAGCAAGAACTCAAATTCCATTATCTTGAAACAAACTCCAAGTTAAGCAACATGCTCCAAACTCCATTCAAAAGAACTAAGAAAATATTTGCACATAGTCATGCTAATCCAGCTTAGTAACAAAGAATAGAAGTAAAAGGAGTGGCACAGAGGATGAGTAACAAAAGAACTCTAAGAGGCTTAAAGGTCAGAATAAGTCGAACATTATCAAAGTTCAGATTATTGTTGACATCCTCAAAAGAATAAAATAGCTAAACAACATATTGAATTGAGGATATAGTTTTGACAATAATAAAATACAATAGTTTTGACAATGATAAATGCAAACTATTAATAATAAATCACATGTCATAGTTGACTTATATTCAGCTTCTACATTGAGATGAGCCACCACTTATGCTCTTAGTTTTCCATGATAGTAGATTTCCTATCACAAACACAGTAACCTTAAGCAGAAAACATTTATTCGATTGTGAACCTACATATTTGCTGTGTCCTTAATTATGATACCAGAGTTCTTGTTCAAAAGGCATTTCCATGATTGGTACCACTACCTCCCAATACTCAACACAAAGGTCTAGTTACAGTGATGTACAACAAATTGCTAACTAATCTGCAATATCTGCATAATATGCCTTCCCCTAACTTAAGTACAAGAGACATTAGGATCCATAAGACTCAGTATGGGTTTAAATCCTAATAATTGTTTCTCCAACAAATCAAGAACATATTTCCGTTACGAGAGGTAAATATTCTTCTAAGATTATACTACCTTAATGCCTAGAAAATATTGTAAAGGTTCAAGATCCTTGGTTGGAAATTGTTGTTGCAGGTAGATCTTTAACTTGGAGATCCCAATTGAATAATCTCTAGTAAGTGCAATATTGTCCACATAAACAGTTAACAGGAATGAGTTGTGATTCTTTCCTACTTTGTATATTTCTTGTATAGTTTCCCTTAATTCATACAATGTTCGAAAACATCACTATTTTAGGATTTGATTTGTATCTTTTTAAGATTTCCTATTTAGTTAGGATATCACATGATCATAGGATCCCATTATTTTTTTTCGTTGTCAATTGTTAGGATGGCATGGATATAACTAACCCTCTTGTACACTTGTAAATAAGAAAAGGAAAAAATATTTTTCAATAAGTCGTACATCCTTGTTTATATACACAAGGTGTCCAAAGTAAAAAAAAAAAAAAAAGAATAAAAAGTTTAACCAAATGCCTTAATCATAGCCCGCTAATAAATCCTATAATTATAACCCATAATAAAAGGAATAACAGAGGGCTGAAGTGCATATTTACAACACTTTCTGACAGTGTGGATTAAAGCAATCACCAAGGACACGATGTGGGAGATTCAGCCATGCAATGAAAGAGTATGGATTCAAGTAAGCTTTGCAAATAATACCCTGTTTTGTAAACATAATCATAACAATATTACCTTGCTTCTTGCCATGTTGATGATATGATTGTACTAGGTAACTCGTTTGTTTGTGGTAAAGGAACCAAATCAACAGACTTCCTTGGTTGAACTCCCAAAATGTTCAACCCTCTCATAGGACTCTTACTAGTTGACCTATTTATAAAACTATTGTATGTAAATTTTGTCACAGAAAGAATTAGGTCCCAATTATTCACATTGTCCCTTGACCAAGCATCTTAACGAGTGCCTTATGCTTCTATTTACCACCTCTATCTATCCATTGGTTTAGGGATGGAATAAACTTGAAAACTAAAGTTTAGTGTTTAATGTTTTCCAAATAGTTCTCCAAAATTAACCCGTACACTTCATATCATGATCAGAGACAATCGTTAAAGGTTTCCAAGAGACATACAACCTCTTTGAAGAAGATCTTAGTAATGTGGACAACATCATAAGCCTTAACCGTTGTATTTGTAGATAAGATTCATAACAAAACCACACAACTTCTCTACCATATTGGCATCAAGAACATACATATTGTTGCTTCTTGTAGTCAAATGCATTAACTTCTTGTCATTATTGAATTTTTACTTTGCAAGTGCACTTACAACTTTACCTTTATTCATATGGTGTGTTAATTTCACATCTTGATTCAAATTTGCTTCTCCATCGCCCACTACAGCATAATCTTCGTCAACTTAAATTGTTGTTTTCTCAGCACCAATGATAACATCAAGTTTTGAGCCAACAAGCTCAATACTGTAAGTTAATCTTTTCAGCTCCCTATTCTATTATTTTAGCTACTTGTCCTATTCTTTCAGCCTGTTGCCCTGTTATTTCTTCTTGTATTTTGATTTGTTATTTATGTGTTTCAACCTGTTTTTCAGGTGTTTCATTCTGGTTCACAAGTGTTTCTTGTTACACAGTTGTTTTAGCCTTAGGGTCTCCGATTCTCAAACGCTCCATGTCATCAAATACTTGATACCTTCTGCTTGTAGATAGAGGAATTCAAGAAAATCCGTGAACCTGTGAACCGAACCTGAATCGCATGAACCGAACCTGTAAACAAGGTTAACCGAACCTGAAAAATCAGGTTTATGGTTCAGGTTTAGGTTTCTAACTTGCGGTTTTAGGTTAACCAAACCTAAACCGAACCTATAGCAGGTTAACTGAACCGAACCTGATATATAGGTTTAGGTTTAAACCTGAACCTGAAACACCCAAAAAATCTATCATATATTTAAATATAATTTAAGAGGATATTAATAATAATAAATTCAATAGTATTTACTATATTAATTCTTGAGTAAAAAAAGAAGAAAAGGAAAAAAAGCTACTTTAATTCTATATTATTAAACGTTAATCTTGAACATTGCTATTATAAGTAACAACTAATGCATAA
>JAOSBK010000009.1:3195972-3227333 GCA_027568895.1 Erythroxylum shatona | reverse complement strand
AAGTATATATGAAGTTTTAAACGTTATTAGAAAGTAATAGAATAAAAGGGTCAATCATTAAAAAAATTAGAAAATTTGTGTAAAACTTCAATCTGAAACAAACTTTAGTTTTTGATTAAAAAAGTTTATACTTTGTAGAACCTTTTCTTTTCAATATCCCAAATTATTTTTTTTTATTGTTCATGAAATTTACAACTACAAAATCTTTATTTTTTTTATTTTTTTGATCAGATGTCAACTCCATGAACTGCACTAGCATTGCACCATCATTGACTCACGGAACGGAGCTAATGGAGATACTTCTCACTTCTCAGAGCATTGGTAGTGTTGACATGGCTTCTGTAACAACTTCTGGTAATCCCCAAACACCTAATTCTAATGCATCAAATCTTGCTAAGCCTCCTACCACCTCTTCAAACAAGAAGCGATCTTGGGTTTGGGAACACTATGTCAAGTCAGGTGAAGCTAACGATAGGGTTGGTATATGTCAATAATGTAAGAAATCTATTGTTTGTAAAAAGAATAATGGCACTACTAACTTGATCAATCATTTTAATAGATGTGTTAAGTATCCATATAACAAGCACAAGGAACCCAAAAGTGGACAAAAAATTATAGAAGGAGACAGAGTAGAAAAAAATAAAGATGAAGATGGCATATCACATAGAATGATAACATGGATATTTGATCAAGAAAGATGTAGGAAGGCACTTGTTAGAATGATTATTGTTGATGAGTTACCTTTTCGTCATGTAGAGCAAGAGGGGTTTCATGATTTTTATGCACATATCCAACCAAAATTTTAAGTTCCTTCTCGCACTACAGTGACTAGAGATTGTTATGCACTTTACTTAAAAGAGAGAAAGAAGATGAAGGTCTTTTTTTAAAGAAATTGCTTTCCAGGGTTTGTCTTACTACAAACACTTGGACATCATGTCAAAATCTCAGTTATATGTGTCTCACGGCATATTGTATTGATGATGATTGGAAATTATGCAAAAGAATTATAAACTTTTGTCCAATTTTTGGTCATTCAGTTGATATAATTGGTAGGGTTGTTGAGACTTGTTTAGTTAGTTAGGATATTGAAAAAGTATTCAATATAACGGTGGATAATGCAAGTTCAACTAATGTATCTATTCAATTAACAGTTGGAAGGGTGGTGTATTGAAAGGTGAGTTCATACAAATGAGATATGCTGCACACATCTTAGGTTTAATTGTGAAAGAGGGGTTGTCAGAATTGGGTGATTCAATCATTAAGATTCGCAATGCTGTGAAATATGTTTGGTCATATCCTGCTAGAATGGCAAAGTTAAAGTCTTGTATAGAAAAAGAGAAAATAGATAGCAAGAGTATTGTTTGTCTAGATGTTGAAACAAGATGGAATTCTACTTATTTAATGTTATAGTCAACTTTGAAATTTCAAAAAGAATTTGATTTATTGGAGAGTCAAGATTCTATGTATGTTGAAGACCTTTCTAAAAACAAGAATAGTAGAGGTGAAAATAAAAATAATAACGGTGTTCCTAGTGAAAGTGATTGGGAGTACGCACGTAACTTGCTGCCTTTTCTTTCTATTTTTTAACATGCTAGTTAAAATTGTCTGGATCTCATTACACAACTGCTAATGAGAACATGAAAGAAATTTTTGGCATTGGGATGGTTACTTTAAAGAGATGTGGACTTGTTGATTTTAGTGCAAGAAGCATGGCTATGAGGATGAAGAAGAAGCATGATAAGTATTGGGTAGATGTTAATATCAACTGCATGTTGTTTATTGTTGTCGTTCTCGATCCACGTTGCAAATTGAAGTGTGTGAACTTTATGATTGGTAAAGCATATGATGATGTCAAATATGAGCAACTATGTGAGAAATAAAAATCACTTTAGATTTGATGTTTGATTTCTACCGATCCTTCATATCTTTTCCTATTGCACAATCAAGTGTCCAATCTCAAGCTTTAAGTGATATGGAAGTTGATAACGTCAAGGATGTTGCAGCATTTTTAGATAATATTTTTTACGGGGGAATCAAAAGTGAGCTAGATAAATGTTTAGCTGAAGATTGTGAACCTAAAGACAAAACTTTCAATGCCTTAAGTTAGTGGAAACTAAATTTTGCTAAGTATCCAGTGCTTGCTTCAATGGCTTGAGATGTTTTAGCTATGCCTGTATCTACTGTTGCATCTGAGTCGGCTTTTAGTACAAGAAGTCGAGTGCTTGATTCATTTCGTAGCTTTCTTACTCCAAAGATGGTGGAGGCTTTTGTTTGTGGACAAGATTGGTTGAGAAAATCACAAGCTCCTCTTTACGTGGAAGAGAGAACTGAAGAACTTAAGCAAATTGAATCAGATAATCTAATTTACTTTACCTTGTTTTAATATACAAATAAATAAATAAAAGTAATTAAAAAAGAAATCCCAAAAGGTCAAAGATAATCCAAAAAGTCTAGATTACAAAGAGTTGTGGTTCCTAGTAATCTACATCTTGTTATCTAGGGGGTACTTTTGAGACCACATAAACCAGTATTAATCCAATCCCCATCATCTCTTCGTACTACTTGATAGATTAACATCTATTCCTCTTGCTAACATGGGCAATCTACAATGGAGGAAAATATTACGTATTTCCGCCCTGAGTTACGTATTTGCACTCACACCCACGCTAACTTCACGAAATATGTCACACAATAGCACAAATGCACTGAATAAAGAGAAAGACAGAGAGGGAGAGAAGAAAGAGAGAGAAAGGTTTAGAATTTCATTCACTGATTGCCTTCCATTTACGTTTTGTTACAACGAATATATTCTACAGTACTTAGAATATTCTAGACTATTATCACGTGAGTCTGAGATACTTCCTTTCTTCTTCCTCTCGCATCCATGCAACTCAAGTTTTCGTAACATCCCCTCCGTCTTCAAGAATCACCTTATCCATCAAATTGACGTTCGGGAACCTCTTCTGAAGTTCGTAAAACATTTCCCACGTAGCCTCCTCTCGTGTTCCTCCATGCCATTGCACGAGTACTTGCGTGGCTGCTCTATTATGCTTCTTCACCATTCTTCTTCCCCAAATGGCCACTAGAATTTTTTTCCATGTCCTTCATTGCCATGGGCAGTTGACTCGATGTGGGCGTGCTTTCGGATACAAAACCCCACAATTGAGAGACATGAAAAGTGAGATGAATGGCTGATCCTTCAGGAAGTCCTAGTGTATAAGCCACCCTATTCACCTTCGCGATGATTGGCAAAGGTCCATAGTACAGAGGTGCTAACTTCTGGTTGGTCCGTGGCTGTAACGAGTGTTCCTACAGGGCTGCAACTTAACGTACACCCACTGCCCTTCTTCAAACTCCCGGTCCGAGTGTTTTTTATCTGCTTGCAACTTCATCCTCTGTTTTGCTCTGTTCAGGTGAAATTTTACGATCTGAAGTGTCGCCTTTCTTTCCTGAAATACTTGATCCATCCCTACATCCTTAGAGTCTCCTACAACATACGGCACATACAAAGGTGGTGGATAACTGTAGAGGACATCGAAAGGTGTCATGTTTATGGCTGAGTGTTGTTGGAGGTCAGTGCTGTAAATGAGAAGATCATAAAAAGAACAAGTAAAAATTTCCAAAGGAAGGGTTTAAATACTTCGTTCACGAGGCTTTGAAATGTGAAGGGGGCATTCGTGAGGCCAAACAGCATCACCAAAAACTCGAATTGCCCTTCATGGGTTCTGAAGGTTGTTTTCTGTATATCTTCTTCCTTCATCCGTATTTGGTGATATCCCTATCGTAAATCCAGCTTCGAATACCAGCTCGACCCCTTCAGTTCCTCCAGCAACTCTTCAATTAGTGGAATCGGAAACTTACTCTTGATCGTATGTTTGTTTAGTTCCTGGTAATCTATGCACATTCTCCAAGAGTTGTCTTTTTTCCTCACAAGAATCACTGGTAACGCATACAGACTAACACTCTTCCGCATGAAGCCTTGCTTCAACAGCTCTTGCACCGCTTTTTCTATCGCATCCTTCTACTCCCCTGAGTAACGATAAGGCCTTATGTTGATGGTCTCCACCCCTGGCTTGAGATGTATTGCCTAATCACATGCTCGTCTTGGTGGCAATCTTTTTGGCTCTAAGAAGATCTCCCCATATTCAACTAGCAGCCCTTCTAACTCGTCTCTTGTCTGGACATCGTCATTAATTTCCAGATGTGCATCTGAAATTCGATTAGGTCTGTCAGATGCAACATAAATAAAGCACCTTGGTTAGAGTTTTTGATCATCTTGTGGAAGCTCTTGCCCGATACTTCTCTGGCCTGCGTTTCTGGTTGCCTCGTTAACTTCACGACCTTGCCTTCCCATTGGAACTCCATGGTGCGCCTCTTAAAGTTGCACAGTACATCGTCCACTGTAGCCAACCACTGCACTCCTAGCACCATACATCGCAACCTCCTAACTTAATGATTAATGCTTCAGTAGCAAACCGCACCCCTTGCATTTTCCACACGAAGTTTCTGCACACATGCTTGCATTCCAATTTCAATCCTCCTCCTACAGTACTTATTGGATCAATGTCACTTACCTCCACCTTCTCCTTCCGTATCAGCTTTTAGTCTAGGAAGTTGTGGGTACTTCCACTGTCCGCCAGTACGTGTAGCGGTCTTCTTTGGTGACTTCCCATGACCCTGAGTTGCTTACAATCCGTCTGATCCTTTAAGCCCCACATGACCTCTAGTGAGATGCTAGGATTGAGGGGAGCTCCGTCCTCTTGTTTGTCACTTCCCAGTTCCTCTTCCTCCTATTCCTCGTCTTCCACCATGTATAGTTGAAACTATTTCTTCCTACAACAATGTCCCGAGGAGTATTTCTCGTCACACCAGAAACACAATCCCTTCGCTCTTTTTTCATCAAATTCCTTGCTACTTGTCATCCTACTGTTACGAGGACCTCTGTAATTAATGTTCCTGCTTCCTTGGCTTCCTGGAGGGGGCAACAATCCAGCCTCCGTATGCTGTTTTGATAAAGGGACTGTGTGATTGGCTCCCTTGTACGGGGTTGATCCCCCTCCCACTATGCTACCCACCTTGCCACCTTTTTCGAAATAGACTGGAACACTGGCTGCCATGATTGCTTCTTGTTTACGTGCCCATGTATAAGCTTGATGTAAGGTTTGCGGATCCATCATCTTTACCATCAGTCCCAACTTCGGCTTAAGCCCTTTAAGAAAAAACCTACCAAATATTCTTCATGCAGAGTGAGTTTGTTAGAATACCTATCGAATAAGGTGCAATAATCTAGTATCGAACCTTCCTGGCGTAGTTCTTTTAAATCGCCTATGGGTCTTCAAAAATGTTCTCATCGAACCGTTGTCTTAAGAGGGTGGTGAATTCATCCCACTTCATCTCATTTATCTCCTTCTAATTTTGAATCGTCAGCTGATACCATTCTAATGCAACGCTTTCCATGTGAATAGAGGCGAGCCTTATCTTCATATCATCTGGTGTTTGATCCACCGCAAAGAACTGTTAACACCAATAGCTCCAGCTCACTCCCGTGCCATCGAACATCAGAAATTCAGTTTTGTTGGTCCTCATCAGTCCCGCACCATGTCCTCCATCTCCCACACTCTTCACGGATGTTTCTGACTCTTCCTTATCCATCTTCTGCATGAGTTGTTGAAACATGGATTTAATATCACTAATTTCCTTTTCATGTCGTGATTGAGCCTCCAACATGCTTTTGATGCTTACTTCTAGACGATGAACTTCAACCCCTCGCGTGCTTTCTGCCATTCCTATTCCGAGGAACGCTCGCTCTGATACCAAATATTACATATTTCCACCCTGAGTTACGTATTCGCACTCACACCCACGCTAACTTCATGGAATATGTCACACAATAGCACAAACGCACTGAATAAAGAGAAAGACAGACATAGAGGGAGAGAAAAGAATGAGAGAGAAAGGTTCAGAATTTCATTCACTGATTGCCTGCCATTTACGTTCTGTTACAATGGATATATTCTACAGTACTTAGAATATTCTAGACTATTATCACATGAGTCTGAGATACGTCCATCGCTCCTTTGCTGCATTTTGCTTATTCATAACTTGTCATCTACAACATCGTTCCTATCTTCTTTCTCTCGCATCCATGCAGCTCAAGTTTTTGTAACAGAAAATGTCCTGAAAAACCGTTTCAGTGCTTATGTTTGCTAGAATAGAATGTCATGTTGAAGTGCAGATCAGGTGTTAAATAGAATTTCTAAGTGTACACAACCTGTTCAACAAAATCTTGCTGAGAACTTGGTTAAGAAACTAAGTTGAGACACAAGGGAATTGAAGACACTTAACTAGCCTCAATTAACCCTAGTGACAAGAGATGTTAAAAGTTTCACCACCCAGAACAAACACTTTATCTAAGGCAGTGTATATTAGATTTGAGGAATCAAAATCATAATATGATTTTTTTTCATATATTTGCCCAAACGCTGTGTGCTATTGATTGATATCAGTTCCTTTGTCTTGCTTAATAGCACTTAATATGATTTTCTTTCATATATTCACCCAAACGCTGTGTGCTATTGGTTGATATCAGTTCCTTTGTCTTGCTTAATAGCACCTTCATCATATTCAACATGAAGTAGTTGGTTTGCAAAATTGTTTCTTGTTGGAGTTTTGACTTCTAAATGAAGTTCAAGATTAACCTCTCCAAAAAATGTTGAACATGCTTTCTTGTGAGAGTTGTTACATGTCAATTGGTTTTCTAA
This sequence comes from Erythroxylum shatona, assembly GCA_027568895.1. Classification (NCBI taxonomy): domain Eukaryota; kingdom Viridiplantae; phylum Streptophyta; class Magnoliopsida; order Malpighiales; family Erythroxylaceae; genus Erythroxylum; species Erythroxylum shatona. Next base: position 3,220,572 of record JAOSBK010000009.1, on the reverse strand, counting down.
TACCTTATCAGGCACCATTGTTACCCTTCTTTTTTAAATATTCAACAATATTTCATCTCGCTCTACGTTGTCGAATAATCTTCTATATATCCTTCACTATTTGTTGCCACTGTGAACCAAATCTCTAATACCAAATAGATTTAGGACAAACAGAAAAATATCAACCAGTAGTTAAAATTCACAAAAAAAAATAGGAATATGTTCTATTGATTCAGATTTTAGCTCTGGATTTCAGCTTAGGATACTGGAATTCCAAATTTGGATATAGTTCGATTTTAGGGTTTAATTGATTGAAATTTAGGTTATAATTTTAGGGTTTAATACAGCTGGAAATTCAAGTTAAAAGCACTGAAATTTAGTGAAATAAACAAGTAATGAAAGGTAGGGAACTAGGAACCTAGGGTCTAAGTATCACTTTTAGAAGAAAATATCACACCTTCTAATTGAAAACTCAAGTTTATAGAAAAAAAAATTCAGGATCTTCTTATATTGAAAGGTTGAGTACACACACACACACACACACATATAAATAGAGTTCTTAGAATCCTTATTTTATTAGTAAAGGATTAATAACTAAAATATCCAAAACAAAATTGAATCATACTCAAGTATCCTATATTAAATAAGCTTACGTCCTAAACAATTATGATAACATATCTTCAACTAAGATAATATAACTAGCTTACTACTTCCTATCAAATAAGGAAAACCTAGCATAAACTAATTTAGCCCTTGTTGTCTTTGTTGTCACCACAACTCCCACACTTCATCCCACCAAATTAGAACTTGTAATTGAATAATTTGCCCTCTTTTTATCTCTTTTATAAACTATGCTCTTTTGCATAAACGTCCCTCCAACATTCTAGTACAAAAGCAACACTGGTATCGCTATGGAACTTCCTTTTAAGCACGTGATAATCCATATTAAAGAGCTAATAAATAGTTGTCCCCTATTCCTTGTATGAGACTTAGCTGATGAATTCCAACAAGCAATTTTGCACTACTCCTATTCCTTTTACGTGATAGTCCATATTAATTCCAGCTTATCTACAACAAGAAGATTTTGCACTACTTATAAGTTTGCAATTCTAGGAACAATATATTTTAAAAAGCAATATTTTAATAGCCTCCACCAAACACCATAAACTTAATGTTTATAGCCATTCTTGTACATAGTTGAGAATGTAGAATGTACAGACTTTCATTTCTCTATCTGTAATTATTTCATTTTTGACAAAATAAAATAAAACAGTTTATACCCAAAACTAACCTTAAAATCACGACTATCATCCAACTCATCAAATATCAATTCAAATTCTTCCCTGGGGATTTTTGGCAAAGTCCTGTCACACCATGAAAGGTAGGATTATTCTATCACAAATATGCACATCAAGAAAAATTAAAGTCAAGAATCCTAACAATGAAAGAAAAGGTACTTCCATGCATGAATTGCCAAATTAAGGTAATCAAATAATGTATAAAATCATAACTAAGTTCATATAAAATGATGGTTGAACAAAAGTACAAGTACCCTTATCAATAAATTTATCAAGTGTAAGTTGGCCGCATTAGCATATCAGTATTCTTTATGATTGTTAAGAGTCATTTTTCTATTCCAACTACAAAACCACATGTCACAATTAAAATATTATGCCATCTGACCTTGCAAAATATAATGTTGACAAATTTTTTCTTAAACAAAAATATAATATTATTAAACAAAGAAAAAGACATCACAAATGGTGAATCATAATGCAATAGAAAGTGTTAAAAGGATGTGATAATGTGATACAAATACACTTTCCTATTATAATTGTAACTCCCAATTATATATACACATTATCAGCCCAACATAGTGTTGTTACGGCTTTTCCCAAAATATTACATGTTAACTTCGTCAAGATGGTATCAGAGCCTGATTCTCAAAATCCCTAATTCCAATTTCTGTCCCAAAACCCTAACTGTCCTGGTTCTCAAAATCACTTCTATCCTGAAACCCTAACTCCCAAATTCACCCAAAACCCTAAATTTTCTTTTCAATTCAACTCAAGTAGGATCGATACCTCTAGTTAAGGACTGGTTGGTTCTTTCAAGTCTCTCAATTTGGGTAATTTGAGCCCCAACGTGGGTTGAGAGTATGGTAATGTGCGACTGGTGACGTCATATCACTGTGCAGTGGCAGTTGCGGCGCTATCATTGGCACCAGAGAGGTGCAACCTAAGGGGCTTGACTCCAGTAGGTGAACAGCTAGAGGTCGTCGCGCAGCCTAAGGGGGTCGATGCCGACGAGTGAACAGCCAGAGGTGGTTGATAGGGAGACGTTGGAGAGTTGAGTCCATGTTCCACCAAATATGGTAACTAGTGATCCAGAGAAGACCAAAAGTAACATTGAGAAAGTTAACATGGATGAAATTGAAAGGGCAATGATGGAGCTCTTTCCGGGTAAGGCAGTGGCAGAATTAATCCCTACTCCAACCAAAATCTGTGATTGGAAAGTAGAATGTGCCAACAATTATCTTAAGTGGCGTAAATCTGTAGAGGTATTTATGTGGGGGTGATGAAGGAAGACCATCTTATGACTGACATTTCTGCACAAGATGAACACACTAAATCACATTGGATTAGAGATGACAAAAGGTTATTTGGCCTATTAAGACAAACACTAGATCCTAGGATCTTACAAATGGTAAATCTTTGCAACACTGTTAAGGAGATTTGGGATCATTTGGAATCTTTATATCATGGCAAAGCTGACTTGCCTCGCATGTATAAGGTTATACATGATATTATGAAGACAGAAAAGAAATTTTTTTTAGAAAATTAATTGAAGAATTAAAACAGGCGATGTCCATTACAGCCAATGTGGAAGAAATGCAAAGACAACCTGATCAGATTGGGGCTATGGAACTTTTGATGAGTCTTAGAGAAGAATATAGCAATATCCGATCCCAGATTTTTCCTAGAGTGGACCAATTAACTCTAACTAAGGCATATCATCGAGTTCTTAGGACTACATATGAGTTTCCTAGAGAATCCAAGTCAAAAAATGTTGTGTTTGCAAGTATTTTCTCCAATAGAGGAGGTAGGGGAGGAGATAGAGGAGGAAGATGTGGGGGTCATGGTGGAAGAGATGCGGGAAGAAGAACACAAGAAACCCGATCTTGATTTTACTGTAAGGAAATTGGCCATGTAATAGCCAATTGTCCGCAGTTACAACATAAGGAGAGAACTCAACAGGCCTGTATAATAGCACATGATAATGACCCAATCCCCAAGGAGGAGGAGATGCAAACTCAGACCATCACTCTGACTGCAGAAGAATTAGTTGCTTTCACTCTCAAGCTATGGGAGGGAACTCTTCCTCATCTAGTGTCGCTGCCACATTAGCACATACAGGTAATCTCACTAGATGTCTGTCCTCCATTCCTTATGATTGGGTAATAGACTCCGGAGCCATTAACCACATGACTGGAGACACAGGTATTCTATTCAATTTTACCCCGTTCAACAACTTACCCACAGTTACTCTAGCCAATCATTTTGTTGCTTTTGTATTTGGCAAAGGCACTGCCATTGTCTCTTTGAAACTCCCTCTATCTCAAGTTCTTTACATTTCTGACCTTCCCTTTAATTTATTATCTGTTAGTAGAATTACCAAGTCCCTCAATTGTTGTGTACAATTTTACCCAGACAATGTTTTTTTTTTTTTTCTGGGATCTTGGGATGAGATAGATTATTGGTAGAGGTCAAGAGTCCAAGGGCCTATATATCTTGGAGTCTCATTTAGTTCATGGTCCTAGTCCCACTGCTTGTTCTAGTATCGTCTCTCCAAATATCCTACATTGTCATCTTGGTCATCCTTCATTGAAGGCTTTAAAGAGTCTATGTCCTGATGTTCAAGTTTCTTCCATTGAGTGTGAGTCATGTCAGTTTGCCAAACATCAACGTTTGCCTCACTTTCCTAGAATCAATAAGAGAGTTGTGTCCCATTTGAAATTGTGCGCACAGATGTTTGGGGTCCAAGTCCTATTGTGTCAAACTTGGGGTTTCGTTATTTTATTACTTTTGTAGACGATTTCTCCATCAATACTTGGCTCTATTTAATAAAAAGTCGTTCTAAGATATTCGATGTGTTTATTACCTTTTGTGCTGAGATTTGTACCAAACATGATTCCACAAGTAAAATTTTACGCAGTGATAATGCCAAGGAATATTTCTCTGCCCCCTCTACTTCTTTTTTGTCACAACAAGGTACCCTTCATCAATCTTCTTGTGTTGTTACCCCGCAATAGAATGGAGTTGTCGAACGAAAGAATCGACACCTTATGGAAGTTGCTCGGGCATTGTTATTCGAAATGCAAGTCCCAAAAGAGTTTTGGGCTGATGCTGCCTCCATTGCTTGCTATCTTATTAATCGCGTGCCCTCAGTTGCCCTTAATGGTAAAGTTCCATTTTCTATTTTGTTTCCTTCGCAACCCTTCTTTCTTTGCCTCTTCGTGTCTTTGGTTGTACTTGTTTTGTACATGACACACGTCCATCTATCTCCAAACTTGATCCTAAAGCATTAAAATGTATCTTCCTTGGGTACTCTCGACTGCAGAAAGGATATCGCTGTTATGCTCCTGAATTGCATCGTTATTTAGTGTCCCCTGATCTCACTTTCTTTGAAAATACTCCATATTCCACAAATGTGCAGTCTCCCTATTCCCCTGAGGATGGTTTTCTTATCTATCAAGTTCACCGGGTTGAGTTTGTTTCCCCTCCTTTGGACATTTGACTCCCTTGCCCCCTATCACCCAAGTTTATTCTCGGCGATCTCGTCCTTCTGCAGGTCCTCCCGTTATCTAGATTCGCAAGTTGATGACACATCCTAGAACTCTACGCCTCCACCAGTTGTGTACTCCCGAGATCCAAGTCTCGAGCTACGCATTGCTTTTCGCAAAGGTAAACGTTCCTATAAATACCCTATATCATCATTTGTTTCTTATGAGTCTCTTTCAACTATTTCTAGTGCCTTTATGTCTTCCTTAAACTCAATTATGGTTCCTAAGTCTGTAAAGGCAGCTTTCTCTCATGTGGGGTGGAGACAAGCAATGCAGGAAGAAATGGATGCTTTGGATGCTAACCAAACGTGGGACTTAGTTGAATTACCTCCTGGGAAGCAGGCAGTTGGATGCAAGTGGGTGTATACTATCAAGATGAATCCAGATGGTTCTGTTGCTCGCTTGAAGACTCAGTTAGTAGCTCAAGGCTATGTTTAGATGTATGGTATTGATTATATGGAAACCTTCTCTCCAGTTGCCAAAATGTCTTCTGATCGTCTACTTATTTCCTTAGCTGTATCTTCCCATTGGCCTTTAATCCAACTTGATGTCAAGAATGTTTTTCTTCATGGTGAGCTGCAAGAAGAGGTCTTCATGGAGCAACCATCGGGTTTTGTTGCTCAGGGGGGACTAATAAAGTGTGCAAACTGAAAAAGTCTCTATATGGTTTAAAGCAATCACCATGGCCATGGTTTGGGAGATTAAGTGAAGTTGTTATCAGCTTTGGCTTAAAGCGAAGCCATTATGATCATTATTTTGGAAAAAGACTAATGCAGGACTGATATTAATGTTGGTTTATGTGGATGATATAATTATCACAAGGAGTGATGAGAGAGGCGTACAAATGCTTCTTAAAGACTTCCTACAAAGTCAATTTCAAACAAAAGATTTAAGGCAACTCAAATATTTCTTAGGCATTGAAGTATCAAGGTGTAAGAAAGGAATATTTATTTGCCAAAGAAAATATGTTCTTGATTTGTTAACAGAGATTGGAATGATTGATGCAATACCTCTCAAAGTTCCTATGGCGCCAAACTTGAAACTTAGTGTAGAAGATGGAGAATTGCTTGAGGACATTGAGCAATAACAGCGATTAGTGGGAAAACTTAATTATCTCACTATGACCCAACCAGATATAGCCTATTGTGTGAGTGTAGTAAGTCAATTCATAAGTACACCTCGCACATCTCATTGGGATGCACTAATGAATATCTTGAGATATCTAAAATGAGCTCCTAGAAAAGGTATACTCTATTCAAATCATAATCATAGAAAGATAGAAGCATTTTCAGATGTAGATTGGGCAAGGTGTCCGGTGATAGACGATCCACTTCAACTTATTGTGTGTTTCTGGGAGGGAATTTGATCTCTTGGAAGAGTAAGAAACAAACAGTGGTAGCTAGATCAAGTGCTGAATCGGAATACAGGGCTCTGTCACAAACCATATGTGAGTTGATGTGGCTAAGACAATTACTTGATGAGATAGGCACCGTTTACAAAAGTCCAATGGAGCTATGGTGTCAAGCTGCTCTTCACATTGCTAAGAATCCTATTTTTCATAAGCGAACCAAGGACATCAAAGTTGATTGCCATTTTATCAGAGAAAAAGTTCAATAAAATTTGATTTCATTAAGTGACGTGTGTACTGGAGAGCAATTAGCAGATATCTGTACCAAATCATTAGTGGGGAATCACGTTGATTATATATGCAACAAGCTAAGTATGATTAATATTTATGCTCCAGCTTGAGGGGGGTGTTAAGGGTGTGATAACGTGATAGAGTAAATCATGGGATATAGTAGTTATCCATGATTTACTCACAGATACACATTCCTATTATAATTTTAACTCCTAATTATATATACATATTATCAGCCTAACATAGTGTTGTTACAGCTTTTCCCAAAATATTACTTGTTAACTTTGTGAACAGAAAGGTTCAAATCATGCAGAAAACCTTTCAAAGCAACGGGAACATGGCATACATCTACTTTAAACATCGAATCAAGCTCATATAGTTATGAATTTTCAATGCACTACTCCAAACTCCATGCATCTGTTAAGCATGTCCTTTTTTACTAAAAGCCTGAATTATCTTGTCCTCTAAATTGCCCAAAAAAATCCCAAACATATCACATTTCAAGTATCCTTGATTCTCCAACTTACAAATAAGATTTCACATTTTGGGTGAAAGCATGTATGTTAGAGATAATAGTTATAAACAACATAGGAAGTATCCTCCATCATTATCATTAAAATACTTTGGCTTTTAATAATACTTACTGTTGCATATTCATATTATTAGTTCTCTATCCATCAATAGAATCAACTCAAGGAGATCATGCATTGAATGAAAGAGAATGCTTTGAAAATGTCATAAAGATGGTTGTACCATTAATACCTGTAGTTATTCAGTTCTTCAAATAGTCGAATGCATTGCTCTTTATTAAGAAATCCCATATTCTGTTGAGAATTAACAACAATAGACACAAGTAAAGGTTGAGCAATTAACATAAGAGGCAATGCTACAGTCAGTGAAAAACTTTGGAAACTGATGAGAGCAGAAAATAATTATATCCCTTAAAACACTGAATACATAAGGAATACATCACAACAAATATCTAACACATGCATATGCAAGCTAAAGTAATGACTGCATCTGTAGTGGACCCAAGACAAATTATAAATACATTATTTTAGGGTGCAGGTATTGTTTGAGAAGCTTATCTTACCAGATAAATAAACAAGGGCCTTCCTCTAGATGTGTATATTGATGAAGTACTGAAGTTCAAAGTAAAGAAAGTAATTTTGTTGCAGTTTATAACCAAGTTTTCTGCCTACTTGGAGAACAGTTGCAAAACTATCTCAAGAAGAAGACTTCTTATAAGCCCATAAGGTACATTTCAAGGCACACTTTTAATCCAATCAAGTAATTCCATCATACACATCAGAAACTAAAATGTTCTCGATTCCTTGATGGATGTTCCCCGTGAGTCTATTCCTCCAAACAAGTTAAACAAAAGTGTAACTCCAACTTTGCATTTGCACTTATTCTAGTATCTTTAGACACTTGGATACTGCTACTTATAGAGAGGAGACACTAAAATGTCTATTATGAACTAGGCTTTAAATGGTGGGGCAACATAAACTAATACTATTTTCACAAAATAAGATATCCAAATTGGTTTCTGGTATAAGAGGTTTAACTAATATTCCACTACATATAATTGTCCTCTATGCACAACATAATAACAGTAAATTTTGGAGGATCTCCATAATTCTCAACAATAGATGAAGAGCCCATAAAGGTTGACTGAAACGATAACAAGAATTGAGCAGACAGCCAATTGAAAAGGATGGTAAGAGATGTCCAACCAACCAAGTGATATCAAGCTTACCTGCTTATCAATTAGACTGAAGGCTTTTGTCAACATCCTTCTCCTCATGCAATCCATTTGAGACACTTGTTTTGCCAGCTACAACAAAAGAAGATAGCCAAGCATGTATATTTATATGTATTGTTTAGTTGACAAAATTGACAGAAAGGGCAGAAAAGAGTTGATAACAAGAAAACATCGTCATAACAGATAGCCAAGCTTGTATATTTATATGTGTTTTTTAGTTGACAAAATAGACAGAAAGAGCATAAAAGAGTTGAGAACAAGAAAACGTCATCATAACAGTAGTAAGTAATATGCCTATAGCTCTTGATTTTACCTGACTTTTGAAGCTGTCATAGACGACAGCAAGGATCAAGTTAGTGACAAAGTAAACGCCCAGTAGCACGTAAAGAACAAAAAATAGGCAATACCATCGTGAAGCCCTGCATAAGAATTTAGAAAAGATTGATATTGGGATTTATTCGACCAAATCTATCACCAAAAAGAAGTCGTTTCATTCAAAATTTTGGTTAAAACTAAATAGACCTTTATTCAACTAACAAAAACATAAATGTACTATCTCAAAACTCTTAAAAAAATGGAAAAATATAACTACATCATATTGCAATCATAGTTGTTTTACAAGACAATTTCAAATTTATTACTAAGTTCAGTCGAATCTTTGTAATGGCCTTATTTCATTTGACTGTTGAATTTAACAATCTCTTGAGAAGACAAAAATCTAGTAAAGCTTTAATTGCATATATTAGAACACATAATTACAAAATGAGTACAAGAATAATTCCACTGGCTTTACAGAATTCACTTCAAAGAATGAACGCATCTATTGTATCAAAAACCTTACCCATAGCCAACAGGGTGAAACATTAATCTTACAAACAGAGTCAATTAAATCCAGTACTAAATTTGGCAATCTATAAAATGAAGCATATATTTCTGTCAAATTTTGAATATGAACTGTATTTTTCCCCCCCTGAGAAATCAACAAATTCCAAGTTTCTTATTATATGATAACTCCACAAACTATTAATATGGGAAGAAATTAATAACCAAAAATAGAATACAAAGTTTAGAGATAATAACTGGTGAACAAGTTCAATATAAGCATCCGTCTTTATTTGATATCAAAAAATCCAATAAACAAGTTAGCATTCTCACCTTTCCCTTTAGAATTAAAAATGAAAAAAGACAATTAATCTAGGTTATGGAATGTAGTTAGTAATGGGAAAATTATTGTTTTTTATTACATTTCTACGTAGTTTAACTAAAAGTTGGTGTTAAATACCAAAATTAAAATTAGAATTCTAGAATTTTAGAATCTCAAATATCATGACATAATATTACTTACTATGTATATCATTCTTCCTTATAAATATGGATTCATGTAATATGTAACATTTATATAATACCAATAAGAAAGATGTACCACAAAATACTAAGAAAAATAAACAATTTTTGCAAGAACAACTTACTTGTAAGCAGGTATCCAAACATCTGGATTGTTTGACGTAGTAAATAAGATAAACATTTGATATAGTGTCGTACCATACGAAGTGAATACTAATTTTCCCTGTTGGGTATCTTCAAACATGACATAGGCCAACCAACTTGAGAATAGAAGAAATAAAAGCCACAAAGCCTGTAATTCAAAGTAGCAAGACAACATAGTGTGAATATAAAAAAAATTGTGCAACATCCTAGAAAATAATACCAAACTACTGCATAAGAAATCAATAATAAATTATTATAACTATCAACAGCACAAGTAAAGTTGAAAAGCGATATAACGAACCAAGACATTGAAGTATGTTTTAAGCATCCCAAACAAAATAAGTATGCTTCTTTGCAAGTCCCTGGTGAAGAAAAGGAGAGGAAATATTACGAACTTGAAGTTTCTTGATAACCAAAACAATTAAAACACAATCTCATAATTGTGACATGTAAAAGTGCAAATTTGTCGCTTCCAAGTATCTATTTATTGTATTTCATCACTAGTTGAAGTCTAAAAATAATGATAACATCAGACAACATAAATATCTAGATTATAGACAAAAAAGAAAAGAGATAATAAAGCAATTGAATCACTTCCTATCAAGTAATCAATATAAACGATATTAATTCATAACTTCTTGTCAAAACATTTTACTTCAATATTATGATACTATTCTAGAAACAGAGAATTACTATTAACTAATATGTGCATCCTTGCTCCTTATTAATAATGACCTAATGTTTACATGTAAACAAATTTATTAATAAATATCAAATCCTTAGTCTTTTGGGTCTGCAAATGTAAGCCTTTATGGTCAATCCATTTAAATTATGTATTCATCTCTCTCATATAGATTGCTTTTAAATGTTACAGTTTCCTACTACTGATAAGGTACTAAAACTCAAATAAAATGGAATATCCTATCTGCCACTATTTCTTCCCTTTTGTGATAGTTGAAGGAAATACTTTTTTTTTTCCCACAATAAGGATGCACAAGGAATACGTTATCCCTTGGAACAAAAATTTTATCTCAAATTGCACCACAGGGAGACTAACAATTGCAAAAATTGTTGACAACATGACATCTCATTGACCATTACTTCCATCAGGAGCAAGAAAATATATCATGCTTCTACGTACCAACAATGAAACATCAAGTGAATGAATTGGAAAAAAAAATGAAAAGAGCTCATATGCTAGCATGGAAATCAAAACTTTATTAACAAAAGCCCATATATGAAAATAGCATTCTTAAGGTCACATATATGATTAAAATGATAGCAATACATTAATTTTCAATTTCACTTCATTCTAAAAAAAAAATTAAAAAAAAGATAAAACTAACAGGAAAAAGTAGTGTCTCTAACATTTGTAGTACCTCACATCTGCTACCAAGGAGTGCCTAATCTAAAAGACTAAATTTTATAGCGGGTGAAATTTAGATTTGCTATTGTATGTTACTTGTTAGCTAATAGAAGTAGTGCCATATCGAAAAGAATATATTGTCTAAACTTGTACAAAAAGGTTCTAGATCAATATAAGCATGTTTTTGATACCAAGTTTCATTAAGATCGTAGGAAGAACAAGTTACAATGCCATCAAACTAATTTTTCCTTCATTAATTTCAGCTACAGTTAGATGAAAAAATGGACAACTTATGTTGAAACAATCCAACATGCACATGAAATGTGATAGAAACATGTGTAGTGCTTTACATAAATCTAGATTCAAAGAGATGTTATAGGTGTGGATACAAAGTGAATATAGATTAAAGAAAATGCATGTATTAATGATAGTACCTAATGCTGATTATGAAAAAGATAACCCTTATGTATGGCGCAATTCTGACAGGTAGGAAATTTAGAGCCACTGGAGACAAGTAGAGTGTATAAACTAGTAAATCAGCAACCAAAATTGATAAGCATATGACCTGAAAAGTCCATCCATTATCCATTGTCATCAAACAAACAAAGATCAAAATATCATTAGGATGAAAAGATCAATTACAATGCAAAAAGAAATAATTTTTTTAAAGAACCAAGCAAGAATTCATTATTTATAGAACACCTAGCATAACAATCACAAAACAGTTTCAATAAAAGAAACCACAGCTAAGTACCTTCAGTCTATTAAGAGGATTTTTCCAATAGATATAAAGCCCTTCATAGGAAATTGGAAAGAAAATATGCACAACCAGTATAACAAGAGTCACCCCCTGCACAAGAAAAGAAACTCAAATGTGATTTGAAAACTATGTACACAAATAGTGATTCCTTGAAAGAGTATATGTGTCATTGCAAGCAGTGCTTGGGAATTTTAGGTTAATTAAATACTACCATTATTGCATATAGCAGTCAGGATAAGGACAAATGCACATAGGTGTGCACACCAAGTGTTGTTCATTTTGGAAAGACAAAATTCCAAAATCCATGGCATAATAAAGCAAGCATATCTTATTCCCAATAAGAATCATCTAGACAAATGTAGGCAATCATCCAAAAAGTGACTATGCTATATTTCAACTAAATGCGACTCTGATACGTGGGGTTTAGATGGAGTTGGTAAAAAGACAACGAAGCCCCTAGCAAGGACTAACTCCAAAAATTAATCACATAGTTAAGGAAAAGCAGTGGCAGTTTGTGTTTGGCAGTAGAGCAGGTCCCATTGTATCTCTTTCAGAGAAAAAGAAAGAGTTCCTTTTAATCAACGTGAAAAATAGAAAAGAAAGAAAGAAAAGGATACAACACCAACCTTGTGTTTTAACCAAGCTTAAAAGCAAAGGGAAGAGACTGGAAAGAGATTGAGGAGAAGGATGAAGAGGGTAAACTGTTGGATGGGAAAAATGGCCTTAAACAGCTGATTCTGATATTACTAGTTTTATGCATGCACAGCTATCTTTTTCAGGAAACTTGAGAATGAAAATATAAGACCTTCAGATGTCTCCTTACTGAAAATAAATTTACCAACTCAAGTCTAGCAAGGTTTTAAACTTCAAATCTTTTCAGAAGGGCATTCCATCACTCCTCAAGTTATGATCTTCTAAGCAGTAAACAACATTCACATCAACTAATCATTCAGTACATTAAGATAACTAACAAATGAATGAATGTCGAACAAAGACTATGAAGTAATTACCTCAAAAATAAGAGACTCTGCATCACTAAAGTAAGGCAACTGCCCAAGATAGTAATACTCCCTATCATTGCAGGCACGACTCGAACACCACAAAGGCTTCTCCAAGAAATTAAGGACTAACAGCGCAAAGTAATTTAGCGTCCAAAGGATGTCAAACTGAATAAAGACGAAATAGAGCTTCGCCACACTCTCAAAATCTGGTCGATCAAGAATTTGTTCGGGCAGGCCGACACCATCTTCAGCCTTCAAAGCACATTTTCCAACCATCAAAATTCAGAACACAAGATAAATATAATCAAGACAATCACTTGGCTCAACACATAGCATTAAGTAAAACACAAGAACACTTAGTGACACCAAAATAAAAGAACATTATGTAGTGATCCATAACAGAGTTAAAACGACGTGAAAGAAAAAGGAAGAGACCAGATCGACGAGGGCAGCAGCCTTTTGATAACGTGTGCCATGAGTGATGGCGTCGGAGCGGCGGTTAAAGGCAGTGGCTGTATCACTGGTCCTCCTATGAGAGCTGGTTTCTCCGAGAAGATGCACATCCATTATGAACTTCGCAATTTTCCGCATGAAGAAGTGAAGGTATGGTATATATAAATAGTAATGATATTATTAATATTATTTACAAAAGTAATTGCCACTTGGCAGCCGTGATGGACGCCTTTCGGCTTCGTTTATCTTCTTCCTTTGTCGGCTGAACATGTGGCGAACTCACTGGCCCACCGAAATTACGAAAGATAATGACTGATGATGAGAGTTGAATTCGTCAATTTTTAATTTTATTCTTTTTAATAATTTAAAATAATAAACAAATAATTTTAAAATATATACATTTTGAACCTCAATATTTACACAACTTGAACCCTAACATTTACGATCAAAACAAATCATAAATTGATGGAAAATTAGATGAGATCAACTCTTTATCAATTAAATTAAATGTTGGCATAATATTATTTTTATATTTTTAAATAAAAAACAAACTTTAATATCACATAATTAATTTTTAAATAAAGTAAAAAAATCAGTTCCACGGTCACGTGATAACGAGGGGCACTATTTATACATTTTAGACAATAACTCCTACTTGTTACATATCAATAAGGCTCATATTTATATATTTTAAACAATGAATTTCACTTGTTATATAATAGAGAGATCTACTTTTTATTTTTATTTAAAAATAAAAAATAATACGAAATCAGCATTGACATGATATTTAGCTATTGGAGAGTTAACCCGTTAAATTTTCCATCCACTTAAGATTTGTTTTGAATTTTTTTAAAACTTTAAGGTTCAATTTGAATACTTCAAAATGTTAGGACATCTTTTGTATTTTATTGTAAATGTTAAGGTTCAATTTACACTTTTAACCGCTATAATTTTAATCAAACCTTTTATATCCAAACCTTCTTATTTTAGTCTTCGTATGTTAAAATTTTCTCTAATCGCGGGCTTTTCACCAACGAGTTGATGAAAATGCGAATGTAACATTCTACAATCATCATCATACTCAGTCCGAAGTCCTGCAATGAAGAGAGGTCTGGAAAACTCTGATAGTACGCAGCCTTACCTCTACATAATAGAGAAGCTGTTTCTGGTAGACCCACATGCAGATGTGACAATAAAAAGTGATGCAGGTTAAAGAGTAAATAAGTAAAACTAACACGTTAAAAAATTATGTAAATAAAATTACAATAAATACATAAATAACTAATAGCATCTAAAATATAAAATATAACTCGACTTTTAAAAATAAAATATATTTTAAAACTAAAATATAACGAAATATATCAGCTCTTTGTTTGTAGAAAAGTACAGAATACTCAGATGATAAGAGAGCAATAAAAATATCAAAGAACTCGACTTTGACTCAACATGTAGAAATACAAAACGTTTGAAACCATAAGATCATTAAGTGTAAAAATTTAATCTTGACATAAACCCAACAATATCGAATGCAAAAAGATTAACTTGATCAAACCCAGGAAACATTAAAAACAAAATCAAACAAAGAAGCTAATATCAAAAGCAAAAAATCATAAAGAACAAAATTTTCAAAAACCCAACAAAAAAAAGAAAACACCAAAGTAGAAGAGACTGATTAATCAAGAACCATACCTAAAAAGAGAAGGCTGCGGAAAAGGAAGAGAGCGAGAGTACCAAGAAAGAAGGAGAGCAACATTTACTTACCTCTTATTCAATCCTAAAAAAGAACCGCCTACTTACATACCTCGTCGAAACAGAGAACACAACCTTTTCATCAATCTGTACATCGAAGGAGCACTAGCCATGATCTTAACAATCCCTTTGCATAAAAGGGCATAACAATCTCTATATATCTTAAATGTATTTTGTAAAAACTAAACTACAAACCAACACTATTACCAACCAAATTTCCACAAAACTTAAGTACTTTTATCTCCAAAAATATAAAAAATTAAATAATTCACCCAACAAAGCAAAATTTGAATCTTGATTTTGCACAAGTTACTTCACTTTCAATCACACACAAACATCAGCTAAGGAATTCAATTATGAAGTGAAACAAAAGACATAATCTTTTATCAAAATGAAATGACAATCTAACACAGATCTACGTTCAGGAACTACAGATCAGGCATCAAAGACAAGCCACGGATCATCAACACAAAAACATGACTAGATCCAATCATACTTCAAATGATCAAACTAAAGTCGATGATCTTAAAGAACCAACCTTTCACATGAAAATCAAAGAACTCTAAAATAATAAAACCCAGTAGAGTATATACATAGAAAAAGATTGTTGCTTGATAACCTTGTACAAAAACTGAGGAGAGATACTTGGGGTTTGAAAAGAAGACGAAGCCAAAGATTGAAGATGGCTTGGTTATGCAACATTCTACAATATGATATTATATGATAATTGCATAAATGAAATGTCAATATGCATGGACGTGCCACATCACCATGATGATAACGTGTCATTCAACTAATTGGCCCCTCTATATCTTCAACCAATATAATAATGGATATAGAATTGTATATCCACATTATGAAGTGTGTTAAATTTCGTGTATTTGAAGGGTTTAACTAAAAAGTTATTAATAGCAAAATGACTAAATTGGAAAAATGTTAATAAAAAGAGGACTTAATTTAAAAATTATCAACTTCATTCTAGTTATATGACGAAAATATTTTCACAATTTTAAATATTAAAAATATGATTAAAATAGTAATGCATTAATCTTGTCATACAATATATTGCTATATCAATGAATGCAAATTATACATTTAAACATATCTTAAACATCAACACTAGGTTAAAAATGTACAAGCTAGATATATTATTCATGTAAAAGGATGGAGTAAACTACATTTACAAACGGAGCCACGAGCTCCTCCCTTCCTTTAAGAAACATCACGAAATAAATAAAAAATATTCTAAAAATTTAAAACTAAATAATGAAGTCAAAAATGCAAGAAGGAAAACTAAAAAGGAGAATTACAACCATAAAAAATAAACAAAATCATGATTAATACATTTTTTATATGGTTGATTAATAATTAATATTATTTTAGGCATAAATTCAATACCTAATAGTTATACTTTTAGGGAGAGGTGGGAACATCTCACTATATAACATATTGCTTAAGAAAAAGGTTAAAAATTATAAAGATTTTATTTGCTTATGAAGTATACAAAGTAAGGTTAATTAGTATAGTAAAACACATATGAACTATAATATCTAAGGTATAACCATTAATCAATCCTGATGAGTTAGGTGACAAAAAGTATAAAGGCATTGTTTATAGATTGCATGAGTATAGAAATTCCTGAACTTTTATAAACTGCATGAATATAGAAAATCCTAGTTTGCCATCATGCCATATTTGATTACACGTACCTAAGCATAGGGAGCTTTAACATATTTTTACAAAAATTTATTACTTTGTTTAGATTTTTAAACAATTAAACCCTTTTATGATTTTTATGGTCTAAACAATGACATAAAGGTTTAGATCTAGGTTGAAGAAGGAATTGCTCAAAAGTCTAGCTACAATAATCATAAAGAAGCAATGGTTAGGAGGCAGCCCAACAATATAGGTGTTTTTGTTTTGAAGGGTAGTTTGTAGGATTTTCATTAATATTTTAGTTATTTTTATAGATTTAGTTTAATGGTCTTAATTTTGTACTTGATATTTGATATAATTCTACATGCTATGAAGGCAACATCACTCCTTACTTTAGAGTAGAATTTACTAGCATTGGACGGATGCCAATGACATTGGATAAGGTTGGAAATCTTTTACTATCAGGGGAGTATTAGTTATCTTTACCCCATCCTTTATTTTTTATTGTTCTTACAAGTTTTTATTTCATATTTTTATGGTTCATACATGTTTATCTATTAAGGAAAATGTACAACTTAAGCGTAAGAGAGGGACTTAGCAGTTAAATTTGCCAATTTTATTTTAATTAGCTTAATAATGAATATTTGGGAAATAGTTTCTGAAGTATGTTAATCAAGATGATTTATTATGAGTTTGGTTGTGATTATGATTTTATTTATTTTGGCAAATATTTGTAAGTTTTAATGATTAAGTTGATTTCAATTTAGTTCATTAATTTTGAAATCAACTAGATAACATCTCACTGTATAATGTACTACCTAAGAAAAGGTTAAAAATTATAAACATTTTATTGCTTTCAAAGTACACAAAGTAAGGTTAATTAGTATTAATAAAACATGTATGAACTATAATAATATAACTTCATTAAGAACTATAATACTATAGCTTCATTAAGAGTGTATGAGGTATAACCATTAATTAATCTTGATGAGTTAGGCAACTAAGAGTATAAAGGCATTGTTTATAGATTGCATGAATATAGAAATTCCTAAAGTATTATAAACTATATGAATATAGAAAATCCTAGTTTTCCATCATGCCATGTTTGATTACATGTACCTAAGCATAGGAAGTTTTAACATATTTTTTACAGAAATTTATTACTTTCTTTAGACATTCTAAAAAATTAAATGCTTTTATGATTTTTATGGTCTAAAAAATGACATAAAGGTTTAGATCTAGGTTGAAGAAGGAGTTGCTCAAAAGTCTAGCTACAATAATCATAAAGAAGCAATGGTTATGAGGCACCCAACAATATAGGTGTTTTTGTTTTGAAGGGTAGTTTGTAGGATTTTCATTAATATTTTTGTTATTTTATAGTTTTAGTTCAATGGTCCTAATTTTGTACTTGATATTTGATAGAATTCTATAGGCAATGAAGGCAACATCACTGCATACTTTAGAGTAGATTTTACTAGCATTGGACAAATGCTAATGACATTGGATAAGGCTAGAAATCTTTTACTATAAGGGGAGTATTAGTTATCTTTACCCCATCCTTTATTTTTTATTGTTCTTATAGGTTTTTTATTGTTCATATTTTTATTGTTCTTACATGTTCTTAAGGAAAATGTACAACTTAAGTGTAAGGGAGGGACTTAGTAGTTAAATTTGCTAATTTTATTATAATTAGCTTAATAATGAACAATATGGGAAATAGTTTCTAAAGTATGTTAATCAAGATGATTTATTATGAGTTTGGTTGTGATTATGATTTTATTTATTTTGGAAAATATTTATAAGTTTTAATGATTAGGTTGATTTCAATTTAGTTCATTAATTTTGAGAATAGATACTTAATTTGCATTAAGATACTTTATGCAAAACATACATCGAGTTAAATGTGAATTCTTCTTGAGCATTTTCATTACCCTGCTTACATTAAAAAATATTAGTATGTGAATAAGAAGCATAAATAACTTCACTTTGTTGGTTTTGTGCTAACAAAAAGGTTTAAGATAAAAAGTGGTGCTAATAGCCATTTGAGATAGTGACTTAGTTAAGTAGTTAAAGGTATTCATAATAAGGTGTCTACTCTTGCATAAAAAGGCTAGGTGCTTTTCAAACAAGCTTTTAAATACTCTTATATTGTTTAAATTTAACATTTTTTTAATAAGGGGTGTGCAAATGTTTACAACTTTTACATTTTTCATATATGTTCATTTTATGCGTTAAGTAGAATGATGTAACTTGAGCTGAAATTTGATGAATTATGGAGTGAATTGGATTGATTTATAATTTGATGTAAGTAACTAAATGGTTAACAATTAAATGAGCTTTTTAATTAAATGAATAATAGAGAATATTGATGAATATCTTTGATTCATTGTCCTAATGTTATTTCTTATTAAGTTGAGAGTAATGAGATTTATTTGCTTGAAGACAAGCAAATGCTTAAGTGTGTAGAATGAAACTATGATGTTAAACGAGAAGCTTCTACTTCTTTACTTATCCTTAAGTCTTGAGTACATGATCTACATGGCCTCTTGCTCCTATCCTTTTCCTTTACACCTTATCCTTCTTTTCCTTAATGTTTTTTTCTTGCTCCTTCTTTCTACTATTTCCTTCTCTTTCTCTTTGACTTTCCTTTTTCATATTTTGCTCTTCTATTTAACATTTTTTGTAATGTTAGACAATACAATAACTCTCCTGCCTTCCTTTAAGCCTTTCTTGCCCATGTTTCCCACCCCAATAATGTGCCTTCCAAATCTTCTCTTAGTCTACTTGTAGCTTCTATTCCTTTTCTTGAGCACCTAGATTAGCTCTTTATACATATTGAGCCTTAGGCTCTACTCACGAATGTCTGAGCTTTAAGCTCTTTTTTACTTGCGAGATCAGTCACAACCAGCTTTATATTTCATGCATTGGAATAAAATGCATTCCGCAATTTCAGTCATCACATTTGATCAATTACATTTGCATTCATATTCTTGTTCATAATAATCATCAGACTAAGTCCAGCATGAAACATGCAAGTTGAGAAATATCTCATTCACATTCAAATAGCACTTCCAATTTTTTAATCATGCATCAAAACTCCTCGGACATTTCATATCCAGAATTCAGTACACAATTCAGTACACATTCATCAATATCAAATTTAATTCAGTAATAAACAAGACAATTCAAGGTGAGACCATTTTAGGTTACTCACAATTGCTCCCTTTCACTTATTATCTTGAAGTCCTTGTAATGTCTGGAAGCGGTCATTCTACTTGTTTTTTTATATGCAAACAAATACATTTTCATATTACTCTATGGCTCATTTAACTGAACAATCATATTTATAAATGTATCATGTAGTATACATATTCAATGACAAATTCTCGGGTATCTATATCTTGAATAAACTGATGAAAATTAAAATTTTTCTCCATATTTTCCAAAATTCACACACTCATCAATCATTCTAGTTTTTTTTTTCTCAAAACCCACTTTCAGGTCAACTTTACATGATCATTATGACAAGGAAGATGGAGTTTTTAACAACACTTCCTTCTAAACAATTGTTCCCCTATGTTTCCAATTTCTAATTACACCAAGATCATACAATTTGGTTCATTATTCTATGAGTTATGCTCAAATTACTACAGACTGAGTATATTTGAAATTTTGGCTAGTGCATGATCATGCACTCAAAGTTTTACAACTCATATATCTCAATTCCAATATCTAAAAATTACAAAATTTATACCAATTGAAAGCTAAGAGAATAATCTACAACTTTTATGAAGACTCCTTTGTCTTATTCAGCCTACATCAATATAATTTATTCGATAACAATAGGACATGATTTTTGTCACTGGTAATGCTACAGCCCAAGTCAATACTCAATTTCAAGCTAAATTTCAAGACCCTTAAAGGTAGAATTAAAATTCAATTTCTCCTTAAAAATTGTTTCCAAATGTCTCTAGTTCAATGTAAATTAAGAATGATCTTATTTGGAGATCTACTGATCAATATATAATTAAAATATTGAATCATGATCAGTGAAATCATTCTAGTTATCAAATTCCAGTACACCTTAACATTTTCATCCTAACTCATCAATAAATCTCTTCCAAATTAATTTAGATGGCTATAAATTTTGGTGGAAATAAAGAACAATGTGTTATGAGCTTGTTGGTTCAAATTCCATGTCATTTGGATATCAAGAGAAGAAGTTACAACAAAAAGAACAGAGGATGTACAAAATTATGTAACATCTTATTATCTGAATTAACATTAAAATGGTGATCATTAAAGATTAATGAGAAATTAGGAAGCATAACTCATGCTTATGCATAATGTGACATACACATACACGATATTATTGATCTTGCATGTTACAATTATTTGTACATGCATTTATTAACATTTTTCGGGTATTATTAATTGTTTAAAATGTAATTAAAATGTGAATTGTGAACTTTTTGAGCTAAAAATTTATTTAGAGAATAATCTGGTTACTTTGAATTTTTGAGAATTTCTAAAAATTTAGGGTATTTTGGAATTTTTGGTGATTTTGGAAAAATATTAATTTATGGGCCAATTATATAGTGACATGTGGCAATAATATATATATGACAAATGACTAATTTGTATTGTGACAAATGGTTTGTATCTGTGGTGATAAGTGGTTGATTGGGTTGAGTGACATGTGAAAATACATGCAAATAGCCACGAAGTTGGTTCTGAGTAAGGAAAGAATTACCGTAGCTTTTGCTTTTCACTGAAAAGAACACCAGCACCGAAATCCTCTGTTCTTCACTTACAAATATTGAATCATTGTGTGTGATTAAGTTGTCCTTACTGCTGGGAAGAATAGTTGAACCAAGTAAGTAGTTCTGATGACATTTTTATGGTGTAACTATATACCTGCATATATGGGTTTGAGAACTGTGATTATGGTGATGAATAATTTAAATGATGGATTTGAGAATTAGGAATTGTTTAAAAATGTATGAATGGATTCTGGGTTGAGATATATGAAAAATATGTAAGTTGATGAAGAAATATGTGTCTCTGTTATGGTTTAAAAGATTATGTATATGGTTGAAGTATTGTTCATGCATGAAAATATATGAAGTGTTAACAGAAGTGAGTTTGAATGAGTTTAGAATTAAGGGAAAAGATTAGGTGATGTAGTGTTATGGGAAAAAAGTATTTAAATGCAAAGTTTGTAATGTACTGAAGTTATTGCTAAAAATGAGTAATATAGAAAAAATAAAAGTGCAGGAATTAGTGTTTATCCGAATATGCTCTGTTTTTGGTGTTAGTGTGTAGTGTTACATTTTGATATGTTAGGGATGGATTTAGGAGATTAGAGTTAAAGAAAACATAGAGCATAATGAGGTGTGTTTTAAGGAGTAAGATGACAAAAAAGGTGGACTGAGGAGGGAAGGAAAAAAGAAATGGAAAAGTGCAAAAATTTGGAGAAAAAACGCAATAGAGAGAGAGAGAGCAGAAAAATAGTGTTGCCCACGTATGAGCTTTGTTTTGATGTTTGTATTTACTTTTGAAGTTTGAGTTGTTTGAGAGTAAGCAACTGCAGAAACTAAACTTTCTATGTTTTTGAACTGTAAATTGATGCTAAAAAAATGCAGAAAATGAAACAAGCACAGAAATGTTGTAGGAAAACTGTATGTAAAATTTGGTTGTGATGTTATTTGTGATCTTGAATTTTGAGAGGTTTTGATAGTAAGTTGAATTGTAATGGGAGCTAAAATGAAGAGATAGTGTGAGAGTATAAATTAGGGATAATCGGGTAAGTGGAAGAGAGGAAGAAGAGTGAAGAAAATTTGCAATTTTCGTTAAAGAAGAAGAGGAGAAGTGCATTTCAGTGAAGAAGATGGAGGTTTGAGTTTTAGAGAGAGAAAAGGTGGTGGTTGCATGTATGAGTTATGAACTAGAGTATTTCATTGTACAACTTTAATTCTTTTAGCTATAACTTTTTAATCCGAACTCCAAATGACTCGAAACTTTGATCAATGGATTCCTAAGATATTTTTTATTTCTCTCTATAAAAATTTAGAGCTATCTAAATTGATTTGAAAGTGATTGATAGGATGAAAGTGTGGAAGTCTACTGGAATGTTATGAATTGGAGAATTTTCATGAACATGCTTCAGTATTCTGATTATAACTGGATATGTAGATTTCTAAATGAGTATATTCTTGATTCAGATTAAACTAGAGACATATTTCTACAACTTTCTTTAAAAAGTCAAATTTTAATTCTATCTCTCATACTGTCAAAATTGGCATGAAATTGAGTCCTAGCCTAGGTTAGAGCACTACTAGGGATAAAAATCATATCCTGTGGTTGTTAAATAAATTTTATTGATGTAGGCCGAATTATACTAAAGTGTCATCATCAACGTTGCAGCTTATTCTCTTAGCTTTAATTTGGTATAAAGTTTGTAATTTTTGGATATTGGAATTGATAGTTATGTGTTATACAACTTGAATGCATAATCATGCATTAGCCAAAATTTTAAATGTGCATAGTTTGTGGTAGTTTGAGCATAACTCATACAATAATGAACCAAATTGAATGATACTGGTATCAATAGACACTTAAGACATAGGAAAATAATTTGTTAGAAGGGAGTGTTACCAAATTCCTTCACTTTTCTGATGAAAATAATTGTGCAAAATGGACCCGATAAACAAATATGAGTTAATAAATTGAATATGGATATCCGAACGATCATTGTGACTAGATTGATGATAAGAAACCTGAAATTGTCATGAACATTCATTGTACATATTCAATATACATGAATGTGCATTAATGAATACATAATTGTGTAATATTGTGATATGTGAATGTATTGTCGGTTTAGAGGAACGCATTAAACGACAGCATCCAGACATTGTCGGGACATCAAGGCAATAGTTGTTTGGAGCATACTGTGAGTAACTTAAGACAGTCTCACCTTATTATTTTGTATATTATTGAACTATATTGCTATCTTATTGAACTTTATTGAATTGTGCTTATTGTGTACTGGATTCTGGACAATGTTTGTCCGAAGTGTTTTGATGCATGAGAATGATATTGGAAGTGCTAATTGAATGTGAATGCATCTGCCTAAATGATTTTCTAATTCTCAACTGAAAGGTTAAATACCGGATCTAGTCTGATGAATACTGCTACTATGACTGTTACTGTAATTGATATTGTGACTGATATATTGTTATATTACATACAAATGAAAGTGATTGAATTGATGACTGAATTGTGGTATGCACTTCATTCCAATGCATGCAATATAAAGGAGTTGTAACTGATGTTGCTACTAATACTGTTACTAATAAGAGCTTTAATCTCCTGCATATGTGGTTCGAGCCTATGGCTCACTATGATCATTGAGTCACTGAATGACTGACTGAGCCTGATAATTTAGGATACTGTAAAAGCACACAGTCACAACAAAATAAAAATGAATATGAGTCTCATACATGTCTCATCCGCATATAATTTGAATTTATTAAATAATTTGCAAGCTATGTGAATGTTGTTATATGATTGAACTGAGTAACTGAGAAATGATTTATCTATGATAGTATTTGATACTTATCAAGTGGAGTTGAACTGTATGATTATGTGTTACAATTGATCTTGTTTTATGACATGAGTGAACAATCGAGAATAGTTACTCTGCTGAGTTTGCAAAACTCATCAAAATTGCATCGTTGCTTTTCAGGTTCGAGAGTGAGACGACCTAGCTTTTAAAACTTTGTATAAGCATATTTTGTATAACTGTTACAGTTAGATTTAGCTCAAAGGTTGGTCAGCTGAGATTGAGGACTTAGCTATTTCTTTCATGTTTATTGTATTTGGTGTGTACTGAGTTG
>JAOSBK010000009.1:3184343-3195872 GCA_027568895.1 Erythroxylum shatona | reverse complement strand
CAGGTCTAGGAATTCAGCAAACTCAGGTGTCTCGGGAATGGGCCTCAGCAGGGCTCACCTCCCGGGACAGTCGGGCTTCGGGAGAGGGTTCCGACATCTCCATTAATTTAAAGTGGATTTTGTGAAGATTAAAAGTGATCTCATCATGATTCTTTCAATTTTTATTTTTCCTTTAATCTTGATGTTATGATTATGAAATAAATGCTTGTTGGTAATTGGATTAGATAAACCCTGAGACAAACCTTATGGTGATTTTATTTTGACTTAATTCATTATTAAGTTTCATTAAGATTCAATTATGTATTCTTAATTATCCTTGAATTTATTGCTAATGTATTATTGAATATGTGATTTCTTATAATTAAGATTAAGAAATCCATTTGTATAAATAGATCTACCATAAGTGAAAGGAATTGTATGCAAGCATAGAGATAGGTAGACATAAATATTCGATATTAAGGTCAAACTTAATAGTGAAATCAATAAATCAATTAATACAATCTTTGGAGTTTTAACTAGAAAGATATTGTAGTTAATCAATCAAGGGTTGGATGTTAATAGTGTAGACTAAAGATATTAACATAAAATAGGAATTGCCATAGTCTAATAAACTATAGATTAAATTGAGTAGTGAAATCATGATTGTGTGACGAGTTCTAGGGGGATTTGAAGTTTAGGTATCATTGTCTTTATTAATTGTTTATGAGTTTAATCTTTGTTCTAGTTTATCAATTGTATTAAATCATTTTAGTTTATTATTTTAATTTTCATTTGATTATTTATCATCACAACTATTTATTATATTAGATAATAAAAAGATGATACACACTAGTAATTTTAGTCCTCGTAAGACTAACTCATACTCACTAGTAGTAGTTACAACTACACCATGCACTTAAGATTTAAAGCTAATTCACATAGGTGTCGATATCATTTTTCTCTCCTAAGCTCACTAGTAGTAGTTACAACTACACCATGCACTTAAGATTTAAAGCTAATTTTAGAGAACCTAGGAATATAAACATTAGCTAGTTTCTCTTTCTCTCTCCCTCTTTTTGTCTTTTTATTTCTCTCTATGGATTATATGAACAAAATTACATGAAACCTATAGTGATAACATTTTTTATACTAATACTCTCTCATTTTAAGTTTTAGAAGAAAATGATTGGAGCCATTTTTTTCCCTTTATTTGGAAGAACTTATTATCAAATGCATCATATGTTCTTTAATATTAACCAAAACTTTCAATCATATAAAAATTAATAAAGTTATTACTTCCATGTTACATACATAATTAAAGTAGTTCTTATTTGGAGTAAATATGTTTTGTCTGAAATTTCCTTTAATACATAAAATCTTTAAAAATGTTTAGGATAAGTAACTAGATTGAATTTTATGATATCTCAATTGAATCCTCTTAATATTAACTTTTCTTAATTTAGTCCTCTTATTATTAGTAATTTCTTAACGAAGTCCTCCAAACATATGAATTCTATTACATATGGTATTAATTTAAAATGTTTATGTAGCGAGCACATGGATGACATATCAATATCATAACAATAAGATAGGTATAAGAAGTATTGTGTGACCCATAATTTCATATGAGTCTTGATATATTAATATGAGATGTTGATATGTCTTCCATACGGTTTCCATGTCAACATCATGCTAATACTGCATGTTATATTTGCATATATATTTTTTGAAAAATTAAATAATTCATTGAAATAGAATAATACATACCATATAAGGTATGTAACAAAATTTTACAAAAGATGATAAGAAACATTCACTAAAATTAGACATTTTGATAAGTAATATGCCTTAAAACATTCCTCCACCAATTGGTTATCCTATCATTAGCACAAACGTATGTCCTATCCATCTTAAATATTGCATGTTTGCTTTTTTTTATTCCTCTCATTACTATTATTCTCTTCCATATGCATTTCTACTTATGTCATTCTCTCAATGTCTCATTCTTACTGGTAAAATTCTAATTTCTATAAGGTAATTGTTGTGTTACTCTTTATATAGTAAGAATGCTTTATCTTACATTATTGATTGAGGATGCTCTTTTCTCTAATTAGAGTTTCCTTCAAATAGGTAAGCAATTAACTTATGCTCCATATTTTTACTTTGTTTGTGAATTCATAGTTTCTGGGATATAATTTGAGTTGCATGCATACCTTGTGGATATGGAAGCGTAGACCTCCTATCTTGATATTACATATTTGAATCTTGGTTGATTCTCTAAGATGTTGCTAACATTTCACTTCATCTCTTAGCTTTAGTACTCATCAACAACTACTCCCTTACTCAACAAACTAACTCTTCTTTGACTTATTATACTAATTTACTATTTTTTAAAAAACGTTTGACATTTCTCCCATAACTTGTACCTGCATGAGCTTAAAGCAATTATAACCACATTTTTATCTTCTATAGCATCTTAGTGGATAAAAGTCAAGTCATGCTTTCCTTATCCTTCCATTCGTGGTGTAGCATAGATCCAATATATATTTCCATACTTGATAAGAAAAGTTACAATTGAAGCATATATGGTATAGTGTTTCATAGCTTCCTTTGCATAAAAAACATACATTGATGAATTTTAAGTATCACATTTGGTCAGTTGTGGCTAGTTTCGTTTTAACTAATAGTAAGGAAACTCAAGGAAATTGATTTTAATTCCACACTAGCCTGCTGCAACTTGAGATTTCTCCCCTTCTTCTTAATATCTCTTTATAATATTTATTAGAAAAATTCCTTGACCTCTCAGCTAACCAAATGAATTTATCATCCTTCCCTAGGTCTAGATTATATGCTAGTAGCTTGTGTAATACTTTTGCTTGAACATTGTTCCATTAGTCCCCCTTTATCCATGCTTCTGCTTTTGAATTCTTGGAAAACCTTCTCGTTAATGTTTTAAACACCTAATTGACTTTTATAGGTCTACTAAAACACTAATTTTCATAGTATAAGGAGGCTTTCTACCATTCCTTACTATACTCCTTATGTTTTTTCCATGGTTACCCTTAATTTTAGAATTTGTGGGAAGAAGTAAGAGTATGTTAGTTTACAATTGATTTCCCAAAAACTCCTAACGTTTAATATGTATATATGCATCCACTTTACCAATAAAGATTCCTTATCATTTAACAGCCTCTAAAAACTCTTCCCTAACAAGGTTTTAATGGAGAAACCAATAGGGACTATCCTAAGCTCCTCTTTTCCAATAGGTTGCACACCTCCCTTCAGCTTACCTTTGCTTTGAACTTCCCTTCTTTTCCTCTTGGCTATAGAAATTGCCTTATTACTTTCTCACTTAATTTAATCACTCCTTTAACAAGGAAAAGGTGAGAGGTCGAATGAACATATAAGGAGCTAACGACATACTTAATTAGTTGTAGTTTCCTTACATAAGAAATCTATTATGCTATAAATTTATCCTCTTCTGCATGTTCTCAATGAGAAGAAAGCTTTCCCTATAATGTCTCTTAGAGGCTAGTATAAGTCTTAGGTACTTAAATGGAAGTTCTTTTAATTAGAAAACTAATATAGTTAAAAGCCAATAAGCCCTATATACTGCACTTCTAAATATAACTAGATGACTTTTTTCCTTATTTAGTTCCAATCTAGATAGCCTCTTGAAGGATTTTAGTAATATTAAGAGCTTGCCTACTAATCCATCATGAGTACTGGAAATAATATTAAGAGCTTACCACGAAACTTAAAAGACTTATCATGCTTTATATTGAAGTTAACAAGTCATATTAGTGCTTTTATGCATAATATGAATAAGTAAGGAGAAATGGGGTGCCCTTTTCTAAGTCCTCAACCTCCTTATTATTTTAGATGTTTTATATTATAATATTATAAATATATTAAATAAAATATTTTTAAATATAAATCAAATAAAATAGAATAATATTTAATATAATAAATTTTATTAAATAACTAATAATAATATTTTTATATAATTAATAATAAATTTTATATAATTAATAATAAAATAATTTAATAAAAAAATAAAAAAATTATTAATGATGGATTAGTTCTCTGTTCATAAGAATGGAGTACAGGACAGTAGTGACACATAACATTATCTAGCTTCAGAATCTACTTAGGAACCTAAACACTTCAAGCATTTGGTCAATAAGCTTCCAGCTAATTGAGTCATATACCTTATTGAATTCTATCTTGATTGCATAATCTATAAGGCCTTTTTTCTTTACATATCCCTTTAGAAGCTTTTGAGCTAGTAACACATTGTCACATATTAGTCTCCTTTCTAAGAATGCCATTTAAATGTGACTAACTATATCTTTTATTACTTTCTTCAATCTCTTTGTAATAATTTTAGATATTATTTTGTAAAGATAGTTTCAAAATACATTAATCTATATTCACTTAAAGAATTAGCATTGTTAAACTTAGGTATCAAGTAAAGAAATGCCTTATTGATCTTTAAAAACATTTTACCATTTTTGAAGACATCCAACACTAACTCTATCACTAAATTTTTAATATGTGGCCATCACTTTTAAAAAAAACCTTAACATTTAACCCATATGGCCCTAGAGATTTATCTAGGTTCAATTAAAAAACCACATGTTCAATCTTTATAACAATAATTGGAGACTGAAGCCATGCTAGTTCCTTATTTGAAAACTATTTTTTTTTATGAATGAAATGAGTGCTTCCATAGTTGAATTGCTCTAAATTATTATTGTAACATACCATTTCAATAGAGCATACTCTCAAGTCAGAGGATATGTGGGGCCATACTCTACTAAAATGATAAGTTAGAAAACAAATCAAAAGATTTTCCCACTTTACACATAAAATCATATAGCACGAAGACATTTTAATCAACAATTTTCCAAAATTCGACGTTACTTTCAAAAATGCCTTCCATATTATTACAATTTGTAGAATATTCAAAGACATAAAGTAAGTATGTTATCAACAAGATAAAGTGACAATATTATTCGTGATGCAAATAACTAGAGACATCTGCAGGTACAACTGATCCCGACCACTAACTCATGTCCAAATGTAGAGGTTATACTCTATCTAGATTAGCTAGATATCTCCCAGACCTAAAAATAACATTGCAATTTTGATGAGTTTGTGAACTTAATGAGTGAACCATCATCGATGTGTCCACTCAAGTCAGATCACAAAAATAAGTATATCATATCATCCAGTATTGAATACCACATCACATTTCTGCATCAAGTTCAACATATTTTCATAAGTACATCATAACACATTATCCATTAACTTTAATTGTATTTCACTATTTCAAACAATCCAGTAATTCAATTCAATTCAATTTAATCATATGATAGATGTAGTGATGTATATGCAAATGCACATGTATTCCCATTCCCATTTTTGTTTTGTTGTGACCAAGTGCCTATCAACCTAATTTACTATCCCGT
Organism: Erythroxylum shatona; assembly: GCA_027568895.1. Taxonomy (NCBI): domain Eukaryota; kingdom Viridiplantae; phylum Streptophyta; class Magnoliopsida; order Malpighiales; family Erythroxylaceae; genus Erythroxylum; species Erythroxylum shatona. The sequence goes on along the minus strand of JAOSBK010000009.1, from coordinate 3,190,419 downwards.
ATCTCTTATGGATACCTATCCTCATTTATGACCCATATCCATCGTAGATACCGAGTCCATATCAACTGAGCCTGAGGCTTTTTTTCTTAATCTTGAGCTTAAAGCTCTTTTCCTATATCGGTCACTCTAGTCACAACTCCTTTATCTGATCATGCATTTCAATGTAATGAGATGCATCATTTCATATGCCATGCTTTCATTTAAGTATGCTGATATTGGGTATCAAGCTTCTTAGATCTAAGTCTAGCAGTCATTAATCAATTATACACACATTTCGAATTAAACATTCAATTCACACAGAAGCACATATAATTGAGTTTACACATCTAGGTTAACTCACAATATGCTCCAGAAAAAGTTATTGCCTCGATATTTTGGCAATGTCTGGATGTTGACGATTATATTGTGCATCTATCATCATGCAATACTCACATAGTTCATACATCATTAATTTGTTTGATCATATGAATATACAATCCTGCAAAGGCATATGTATCATTTTTTAATGCATGCTCAATTGACTTTTTGGGTATGTATTCTTATATAAATATCTCGATCATTCAAACATTAAAGCTTGTATATAACTTGTTTACAATTAAGTTCACACCTTAAGTAAACTTGATTATACCTAATACATATTACTCATATCCTTAAGAACATGTTTACATTCATAAGAACACTTTTATTCCTTTAACAACTCTTAATGTTCAGATTTGGATACATAGATATCAAAACAGTCCATTCTTTATGTTATGACTTTAATTAATAACAGTCAATTCTTTATGACATGACTTCAATTAAAATCCTAACTTATCAAACTATTATCCAATTAATCAAGTAACAAACTAGGTTAATCAAGTCTAAATACACCAATTTAGACTTGATTAACATTTAGAATGAACCCAGTTTGTTACTTGATTAATTTAGAGTGACTTTTCATCAGCTGGTTCAACAAGTACACAAAACTGAAAATATCATTCCATAACTATGCCTACGATCGTGGTGGACCTTGCCACGATAGTGATAGAAGATAGTGCAATAGGCCACGATCATGGGATGAGTGCCACGATCGTGCACTATCCTTTTTCTTTAATTCTCCATAAATTTCACATACTTAGAAACATCACTATCATTTGAATTTTTTTCCAGATTTCATGATCCTTAAAGCTACTTCATTTTAGGTTAATTTGGTATTCATATTGATTACCTTAAGGCTCCCAAATTCTACTCACTTTAATCATTAACAATTTCCTTTTTGCAACCTCTTTTACATCTCTAAATTTCCAAATCCTAAAGGATCTTATTAACACCTATCTTTAGCATGGATTTCTCATCAATTACACTTCCAATCCCAACTTAGATAATCCATATAATATCCTATAAACTACTATTTTCATGCTTCCACAAACAAAATATGAAAGTGACCAATTCATCCATCATATTCCAATACAACTTCATCATCAACACCACAAGCAATCTATCCCTATTCAGTCATCATAATTTTCTACTATCATATGCCACAAAGAATAGTATTTTACTTACTCATAAAGCTCCAATTCCACCTCAATGTATCAAGTCTACTTTGCCTCAAACACATGCAAGATCAACGACGGAGTAAGACGAGTTTCAGTAGAAACAAAAAGAAGACAGTAGATACAACCATGTTCTACTTTTATAATTATCTTTATGAAGGATGTTTATATGGATTTTGGTGTGGCAATTGAACAAAACTTAGGCAAAACATAGAGATGTAGGGGAGAGGCAAGCTTTTGGCAGTGAAAGGATGAAGAAGGAGAAAGCTTCAGCAAAACACAATGACTATGTCGTATGGTGTAGGTGTAAGGTGAGTTTAGGGACATTTGTCCAGTGTCTAAGCTAGCTACTTGTCCTCTCTTTTTGTTGCCATATGTCTTTTAGTTCATCTACCACTTGTCACTCAATTCCCTAGCTATTTTTCACTCAATTCAACTGCCATATGTCACTTATTTTATAGGCCATTTGTCACTCAATTCTACTGCCACAAGTCACTCATTTTATAGGCTTAATCATCCTAATTTTTAACATGTCATCTTGTCTTACTACTTGAAATTTTTCTAAGTCTAAATGTACATTTAATTCATCAATCTCCCAATTGTAACAATTAACTCCAAATTACTAATTACAATCAATCAATTCTTTTCATTGGTAATTAAAAGTACAAGGCATTAGAAATGCACAATCATGTCAATTATTTAGAAACTTTCATACCTCAAAATATGTCAATTGAGTGCAATTTTTCTAAATCAACATTTATGTGTGTATGCTCATATTATGCATGTGAATGAAATTATAAAAATCATATTCTAAATGCACCAATTCATTCTAATGTAATGCAATTCATGTGACTAACGCTTTAATCTCTTAGTAGGTTTGGAATCCAACTATTACAATTATATTATTTGACTTTGTAAAATAGTAGAATGCCTCCTCCTTGAGATCCTGCTGAGAACTAATAGGGGATCCTTCCTCCTTGCTTAAAGAGCATATCCTATTATTGTTTCTCCTTATTAAAACTAGATTATGGGAGTAGCTTTTGTTCTTACCCCTTTCCAATAATCATTTTGATCTTTCTCTTTGTTTTAATGGGAAGTATTGATTCATTTAATCTATAGTATAAATCCTTAATGTTTCTTTCTCCTCTTTAGACTAACCTTCATCTCCTAGATGCTTCTAAATTTCCTCCAATATTTTCTCAAGTTTGCTTTTAGTCTTTGTAAATTTTAGAAGAGTGCAGCTATTATGTTATTTTTAATTTTCTTAATCTCCTTCTTGATCATAGATAATTTCTTCACAGATACATAACTTTTATACCCTTAATGGAATGATTCACCTACCTTTCCACAGCTTGCTTAGAAGACTCATCCTCATCCAAATAATTATTATGACACCCAAATACCCCCTAGGAGGATATACAGATGCACACAAAATAGACTTAGACAATCAAGCAATTCCTAGGGATAGGAAAAACATACATCATAATTCATATAGTTGCCCATCTTAACATACTTGCTCACATACTTCAAAGTGGTTTATAAATATTACAAATTACATATATCATATATAAGTTATGGTTATTACAGGCCATTTACTTATTGAAATCTTCATAAGTATTATAAGCATTCACTAAAAATTCTTTCTTAATATTTATGATTGTAACACAATGTTTAGATACAAAAACTTTCAAAATGTTACACATCCTTCATTGGCCATTGCAATTGTCCCAACCTTAACCCTATTTTTTATGACCTACACGGAGGAAAAACCACCGTGCTAAGCATATAACTTAGTAGGGAATAATGATACAAGATGGTGACTATTTACACTAGTCACCTAACATTCACATGCAAATGATTCATGACATTTAAGTGATAGAACATACATTATAAAATAAAATCCATAAAATATCTTAATACACATAACAATATTTGAATATGAAATACAGTGATTATTTAGAATATAATTTTGCATTTGGACAGAAAAATATCAAAACATATACAAAGTTGCCTACTAATTTCTTTAGATGTGGATAACCAAAATAGAACAGAAGGTACCTATGATTAGTGTCTACAGAAGAGGCAATAGCCTCTAAAACATAAGAGGCGTAATTCTCTAAAATAGAAGAGACATAAGTCTCTAAAACAGAAGATATCGTAGTGTCTCATATTAGAAGAAGCTATAGATCCTTCTAGGTATACCTATTTAGCCACAACTAAGACTTGGTAGGTTAAAATAATCATTGGAGCATTATGATTATATTTCAGAATCATATTATAAAGTAACAAATTTGTAACATACAAACTCATTCCCATATGCTTGCATTATAATTTGAAACTTTTATCATGCCCAATCTTATTTAAAATGATTTATGATCATATTCCTTTTCAATAATACAAAAATGAAATCATTAAGGTATATACAAATTACATGCATGATGATCTCATATCACCCTTATAAATCAGTTTCCTAACTTTCATTGGCGTCTAAAAAGGTTTAGATGTAGTTCGATAGCATTTGGGTGAGGAAAATTCATGTTTGGACTAAAATGGGGTAATGCACGACTACACCCCTTTCATGTGCAGCTGTGAACTTTGTCTCAAAATGGTATTTTTTTGGGCAGAACGTATTTGCAGCTATGCATGGCCAATTTCCAGCTTTTCTCATAATAAGTTTCTAAGTCCATTTTGTATGGCCATTTAAACCTAGAAAATGGGGTTTTTAGGAAAAATTGTCTTCTGTACAAATATTCCTTTGTGTCTCAATTTATAATAAAATAAATTTCATGCAATTTGGTTAAGTATTACAGCAGTTATACCTAAAACACTATAAGCTATTCTAAAACAGGGACAACATCTAGAACTCAACTTCAAGCCAGAATTAAAAAATCTTAGAGGTAGAATAATTTTTTTCCTTCATGAAAGTTGTATATTTATGTCTGTAGTTTAATCTAAAATTGGAATTGTTCAATATAGAGGTATACAGGCCAAGATATGTCCAAATTACAGAAGCTTATTTAGTGAAACCTATCCATTCAGCTAGGTACACATCTCGAATCTACTAACTTCGGTCTTATCATGCAAGAACAAAGAAAAAACACATATAATTTAACCAAAAACATCCCATTTGAGTTTCAGGGCTAGCCTCATCTCATCCTCTTCATATTTATATGTAACATCCCATCACCGATGGGAAGGGTATATTGGTAAATGGGGTCGAGATAGGAATTGATTGCATATTTTTGATTTGTTCATTCATGTGACCTCTAATTTTAGAGGAATGAGACATTTTGCACATGCACATATACGTACATGCATTCATGGCATTTCCCGGTAATTATTTGTGATTATGATGCGAATTGTGAATTCTGAGATAATTATGTTTGAAAATGTGAATTGGAATGTCTTAGAGTGATTTTCAGTTGGTAGTGATCCTTAGAGATTTTTTTTCTGGAAATTTGGGAGAGAAAGTCTGAACTGGAGTATTTTCTAAGTGACGGACTAATTGACCTTATTGTACTAGAATAATTGGTAAATGGCAATGGGAAAATTAGACTTGATTTTAGGAATTTTAATATGTTAGCCATTGGAATTTGAGGACTTATGTATTATGAGCCCTAGGTTTAAAATCAACCTTAATGTCTTGAGTTTTTGACTTTTACCCTTGAGCATTACTGAAATCCCTTTCACTTAGAGTTCTTCTTCTCTTCTTCCGTTGGTGATTCGATTCTCTTTAAGCAAACTCTTGCTTAATCTTTGGCATGTTGCTTGTTCCTTCTTCCTTGTGTATGACCGAGCTTTAACCTTGGAGATGATGATGTTTGGTGTGGCAATGGGAGATAACCGTGGGTGTTAGGGCTTGGAGGAGATTTTCGGGTATTTGAAGATTGAGAGTTTGATTGGTAAGTAAATGGCTTTAATGTCGTTTTATTGTTGTTGAAACGCGTTTATGGTGTTTAATGTGAAAGATTTCGGTTGTTACATGTGAGTTATGACTGATATTAGAGAGAAAGAGGTGAGAAATTGGTCGGAGAAGACGATCTGGAACCTGCACGTCGCGACGTGCCAGCGCCTCGTCGCGGCGAGCGATTAATTACTCGTCGCGACGTGTGTGAGGGCCTCGTCGCGACGAGCTCATGGTTCCTCGTCGCGACGAGCCAGTGGTTCCTCGTCGCGACGAGCGGTTTCTTAGACGTCGCGGCGAGTAGGTTTAGCCGTCGCGGCGAGCGTCCTTTCGCCGCGGCGAGGCTGGTTTTCCGAACTAAGCTAGTTTAGTTTTTAAGTCTTAACTAATGATGTAGACCTCCAATTGAGGTGATTCTTGATTCGTTATAAACTAGTGATAGAGGTCTACAATTGAGGTGAAGAATGAAAGTTTGAATTTAATGAGTAGGATCGCAATTATTGAAAGAAAGTTGAGTATGGTGTCCTATTTCAACCTAAGGGTTATTGCATGATAATTGGGGTATAATTGTGAGATTTCCGAATGTAAATTCAATGCTATTGGAGTCTTCAATAGGTGAATTTGATCTAGTTCAAAATGA
>JAOSBK010000009.1:3135268-3184243 GCA_027568895.1 Erythroxylum shatona | reverse complement strand
TGGCAAGAGAAGTTATGGCACACAGGTCGGTCAGCTGGGATGGTTTTTGGGGGATGACCTAGATAGATTTTTGTATTAATTCTCTTTGGAATATTGTATTTAGTCAGTGGAAATTGACAAGTATATGAATTCTATTTTGGATGATGTGAAATGAGAATCTTTTGGGTTTTTAAAATGTAGTGATTTTTATATTTTGGTTTTATGTATGTGATGCCAAGAGAGTATTATAGTGATCGAGCGTAGTACTCCCTTATCTTGGGATATGCATCGGAATGACCCACGGGCGTCCCGGTGCGTACTCTACGGTAAGGGGGCGCTACATTATATGTAAATCTTATGGTGTGTAGAGTGACAAGTGGCTAATTCCCATTGATTCCTACTTTTCAATTTTCATTAATTACAATTCGGCCACACCATTTTCTTATTCCATGTAATTGCATGCCATATTAATTCATTTAGCATTTTAACTCATGATTAATTTATATTTATGCATACATAACACAACTAACACAAATTACCAATTATGTCCCGTACTAAGCACTTTCATATTCGTTAACACCCATTATATATACTTTCATGGACATGACACATTCCTACTAGGGTATAGTTTGGGGCTTCACAGTTATTAATTCTAAAAGGATATATTCTTTTCCTACTGATGACTAAATCTTGCAAAAAAATTAAGGAATGGTTAGAATATAATGGATTAAGTAACTTTGCTTTACTTTGCAAGAATTTTGATATCCACTCTTTGTACATCAATACATAATGGTTTCTTCCTAACGTGTCAATTTGTTGCTTGTTTATTACTCTAAGTGAATAAATTCCCTTAAGCATTTAGATTCGTGATTCCTATGTTATCAGCATACTCTTTTAAATCATTTGAAGCCATCCTTAGTCTAGAGTTTCCCTTTATCTCTAAAGCATACATTACACTATTAAAATGCCTTAGGAACACCCAAATATCATTAATTCTCTAATGTAGTCTTTGAATATTATCCTAAAGAATCCTCCTTTGGAAGCCATGGTTGGATCTATGCAAAAAGTAGCCATAAGCATGATTTTATCCTATAAGAACTTATTGAAGTGTAAATGTGTTGATCACTAGAATTAGGCACTTTCAATTTTACCTGGGTAGAGTTAAGAGACAAAATTATTCATCCACAGTGACGATTTATATCATTGGAAACAAGTTTCTAGTGGTCACCTACAAACTTGAATCTTAAAACTTCTCCTTGTTTAGTTTAGTATTTAGCTTGCCAATTACACTAGTTAAGGGTAAGTCTACGTACTACTGAACCTCCCCAAACCTCATGTCTTAGCAAGATTTCTACTAAGTGTTGTTGTTGTCAAAAATAAAGCTCTTAAAGGATTACTATTTTTTAGGGTAATTGATGCCATTGAAATTCTAAGCTATTAAAGACATAGGGGATTGTCATTTATAGTTCTTTTAGCCTTATTTCTTCTATTTCACCTTCTTTTAATGTTAAATGTAAATCCCTCATTGTTTTTCTTATTAATCCTTCCCCCAGGAGGTAGGGTGTGAGACTCTTAATCAAAACTTAATTGTAAATCATACACTCTTAATCACTTTATAGCAAGGTAAATGTACTGTTACTTACACCTTCTCCTTCATCTGTTACTAATTGGCCTTTATGTTTTGCCATATCATATTCACCATCATTCTTAATTTACTCTTTCTCAAGTTCCTCTCTATTCTTCTTTTCTCCTGAGACCTCCTGCTCATCTTTCATAAGTCTTGATATTTGCTCTATTTTCTCAAACTAGTTTCCATTATTATTTATTCCTATTAATTCCCGATAATCACCTTTTTTTAATCTTTTCCTAGCGACCTCTACTGTTTTTCTTGAACCTTGAGTGAAAGTTCACATTGATAAGTGATTATGATGGTCTTCTACCCTCACCTAGCCTCATTATTGGAATTATATCTAGTAGCTCCTTATAAATTTCCATCTCATCTATACAAAAGTTCCATCCCTATAAATTTTACAATCACGCTTAGTCCTTTGGTGGACTAGTTCTCAAATGGTATTTCATAAACATAAATCCACAATGGCATATTATCCTATCTAGTATTTTATAATATAATTCTAAGTCTCTAAAGCTAACAAAAAAGAGGTATGTTTTTGTAGGTGCCAAGGCCTTGCCCCAAGAATGTCTTTGGCTCCAGCTTCAATGCTAAACTTGAAGAAAAAGATGTTATTTCAAGTTAACAATACTTCTCCAAGTTCTTTCCCTTTCCACATCTTCTTGCTTCAGTTTTGCATAATATGGTAAGTAGGACATTTACCTTAGAAGAAGCCAATAAAGGTGGATGTCCATGATCTTGCTCCTTCCTATAAAACTTCAATATTGGAGGCCATTATCTCTCAAACATCTTAATTATTTATGCTTATCAATTTTGTTATAATTAGCTTAATAGTGTGCATTTTGAGGAAATTTTTTATCATTTGATTTGTTTAGGCACATATTCATGAGCATTAATGATTAATTTAATTTAATTTTGATTTATTATTTGAAAAATCGATTGACATGCATTTTGATACTTTTTTGTATAATTCAAACGTATAATTGAGTCATAAGTGAATTCTCTCTAAGCATTTTTTGTATACCAGTAAAAAACGAGAAAAAAAAGTTGAAGTTAAAGAGTGATGTTAGTAGCCATTTGAAAAGGTTACCTAATTGAGTAATTAGGAGTATTCATGAAAATGTGTTTACATTCATCTTAAAAGGTTAGATGACTTTTCAAACAAACCATTAAATGCTCCTATGTTAATTTAAATTCAATGTTTTGTTTTTCTATCAATAATGGAAATGAAAATGTTTTAAAGTTGAAGCATCTTTCTCATACATGCATTTTACTAGGTTAAATTTTATGGATTGAGTTAAAGTTTGAAGGATTATGGAGTAAAATTGAATCGATTTATTACTTCATGCAAGTTGCTAAATGTTAAACGAATTAATTAACTTTGCAATTAAATGGATAATAGAGAGTCCTAGTTGATGCGATTGATTTGTTAAATTATTTTTTGTAGTTCTCTTATTTAAGTTAATAATGATAAAATTATTTTATTACGTATATTTTTTTGTTACTTATTTCCACTATTAATTGATAATAAGTTATTTCCCCAATATCATGATCCATTACTTAATTTATAGTTGTACATAGTTTGGTGTAGTTTAGATATTTTGAAATCTCTAGAACCTTTACAAATGTTAGAGATTTTAAAATTAAATTTCTAGAACTACATTGACATAATAATATCCATTTCTTCTTCATCATCAACAACACCTAATTGAAATCATGCATTAACGCAGGATCTGGGGATGTTTGATAGTATGCATCCTTACCTCTACATAGTAAAGACGTTATTTCTAGTATTAAAATTCATTACAATATGATTCAAAGACTAAATTCTTTTTGGACAATAAATAATATGTCTGAATTATATATTGCATAACTTCCTTTAAATACAAATTGTCAAAACCTAAATGATTAATATTTCTCAGTGTCAAGATAACCTTATTTATATAATCAATTTTATTCTGAAAACAAGGAAAAGATGGTGAACAATTAAAGAGAAATAAAGAATTAAGTTTCAAATGAGAGATAAGAAGCTCTCAACGATCTTTTATCTGCCATATATTTTCCAAATTGTTATTAACTAAAAGTATGTAAACAAAAAGAAAAAATATTAAAGTTAAAGCTTTCATCACAATGAAGCCCAAACTCTAGAAAGACACTAACAATTGTTGAAAGAGTTAACAAAGGACTTAACAACCTAAATCAAGTACTCCAACACCATCCATATAACTATATAAAACAACATAATTAAGGCTAGGTATCAAAATTTTCTAGTTCAAAGCCATTTCTTGTTTTTTATAACTTGCAAAAATTGTTGACTTATACTAACTAAAACAATTGATAAGTCTCAATATAAGTCCTAATAGCAAGAATAATAGTGTGATCCTATACTAGTACTTATTTAAAATTGTTTACAAATAGTAGTAACAAAGAACATGGATAAACATAAGAAATGTTGCAACTTTAAACTACAATATGAAATTAAAATCAAATGAAAAAATTTTATATTAAAATATTTCAAATTAATGATTGAATTAGGAAATCTTTTTTTATTATCATACTTAGATAAAGACTACCCCCTCAAACGCTTCGATGTTGGTGATGTATTGTCGATTAGTTTACTATGAACACAACATGATAACAAACTATCAGGTGGGAAGGTAAACAAAAACTTTACCTAAGAGATGCTCTCAAATATAAAAGGATTATCATGTTATGTTCTTACATATGATAAATGATGATAAGAAATAACACAACTACTACATTTATTAAAATAATCCAAATCTAATGCAAGTGACCATCATTAGACATAAAATCACTAGAGAACCCCACATATCCAGATATAATATCTGAAATATAACAAGCCCAAGATAATCATAAAGTGTAAGAGAGTAGTTATATATGTAATTCTCAAATCATGGTAGAGATGACAAGTAGTACTTAAGAAGCATAATGTGAAGACAAAGAAATAGATTTTTTGGTTTCCAAGAAAGTGAGGATTTTGTTAAAGAAGCAAAGAGATAAGATATAAATTAGAAATAATAAAAAGACAAACTTCTCTTAAGAAAAAATTACCCCAATATCTTTTATTGATTCTTTATTTTAACTTTTACTTTTATCCTTTTTGAAAAAAATTAGTAAATTTTGCTTTAAAAGGAAGTGTACTTTATTTATATCTTTAATTCAAAGGAAAGAAATTAATGATCTTAAATTCAAGTTATTAAATTTAGATTTCAAAATTTTAAAATAATGAACTTAAATTTATAAAATATCAAAATAAATTATAATGTAAAGAATGTCAACATCCCATGTGATAACAAAACCCCTTTTAATTTAAAAATATCATAGAAAGTCTTTATACTCTGTAAAAAGTTCTAAATCAGTCCATTTTTACATTTAAATTTCTCTAAATTAATATTTTTTAGAAGCATGGACAGTCACGTCATAAGGGATGATTAGAAAGTAAACCAAAGTTGCGAATACCATACCGAATTGGGTTCTAATATAGTACTATATTGGTACTAATCAATATCGGGTATTATTTTTGGTAATTTTTTAATTTATGAAATAGTCCCTGAATTTTTTTAAAATTTGCAAAATAGTCCATTGGTATATTGTATAGTTGTATTGTATACTTTATAAGTTTACATCAACCTTGTCTCCAAAAATCATAATAATAACTAATAATCATAATTAATATGAAATAACAATAATTTTTAAATATTTCACATATAAATAATAACCACAATTAATATAAAAAAAGACAATCATCATACAAATATAAAATTAAGAATAATACAAAGTATTTAAAATATTACAATAATACAATTTCATCATATAATAAATAATAATTACATCAAAACATCCGATACAAAACAATAAATATCCTTAACTCTCAAACTATTACAATTTACAATAAGAGTTCATGATAAAGAAACAATCAAGTAGAAGTTAAACCTGAAACAAAAACATTTATAATTACATTACATATATAAAATTTAACATATACATCAAATATAAGTAAAATTAAAAGAAGAGAAAAAACAAAATCTTAAAACGAAATTCGATTGTATATAGGAGGATACTTGTTATAACTGCATTAACCCCAGTTATCATTTGGTACAAAATCTTCATCATTAAGAGGAGCTTCATCATCATTATTATTCAAATTTAATATACCAAATGACATGTCAATGCTTTGCTATCCAAGATTATCTTCCAAGTTATTGACATCTATTAAATTCAGTTCTTCAGAAAACCAATATGCCAAAAGTTCAATATTATTAATGGAAATTCGATCAGTTAAACTACTTATGTCATTAAGACTCCTAGTAAACAATAAAATTTAATTATTAGAAAATTATAAAAAATTATATCGAAATTAATAATGATAATAACATACCTTTCCTGAAGCTTTAAATTGTAACGAACAAAAACCAAGTCATTCAACCTCTTATGCTCTAATCTATTCCTTTTCTTGGAATGGATAAATTCAAATGTGCTTTAATTTCATTCACAGCCTGTTGCACTCACACATTGACTTAAAATCTGAATTGCAAACCTTTTCAAACCTGGAACACCATTTCTGAATTGATCCCACAAAGAAACTGTAAGTCGTAAGATAACAAAAGTAGTGTTATAAACAAAATAAAGTAGTAATTAACTTTCAACAAATAAGAAAAAGGAAACAACTAATACCTAGAGAAAGTTTTCCTCTTTGTCGAATAGTAATTGGCATTCTAAAATTCCCATAAGACAACTTATAAAGCTCTATTTGTGAGCTTAATAGATCTTGCATCGCGTCAATAACAACAATTGTTGTAATAGTTAAAAGCATTCATCTATTAACTTTAGCTTGCTTAGTAAAATCCAGTGTAAAAAAGACATTAGGATTTAAAAACACCCCAGCTGCAAACAACGGAGAAGAAAGTTGTCTTTTCCTTCTCTCATCAATGATTCAAATTGTCCTTTAGATGAAGGCCTATGTTTCAAATTGTCCTTGATTGCTTCCATCGCTCTCTCTATGGCATCAAAAAATAACCTATTATTGGCTTTTCTTCACTATCAGCTAAATGAAGTACCTCACCAAAGGCTTACAAACTCAGATAACAAATTGGCATTGAGACCAAAATTCTCTATCTTCTAGTATAATTTTACAAATCTCCACTCAGCATTAGACCTAGCATGCTGAGATGCAATCCACTTATCACTTGTAAACATTTGAGTTAACTCTTTCTTCACCATAACAAAAAATTGAAGTGATAAGAAATTTGTTGTAAATCTTGTCATAGCAAGAAGACATAAATTCCTACCATTGGTAAATTCCTTTCTCATTAAATTCCATACACATGGACGATTATAAATAAACTTGGTCACCCTTTTAGCTTTCTATATAATCTCATCGATAATAGGAAAATACTTAGGATTTCCAATATTTTCTATTATTAGGTAAATGTAATGTGCAACACAAGGAGTCCAAAAAAAAGAATTATACTTATTCTACAACCTTTTTCCTACCGCTTTATTAGTGAAATCATTGTCAATAATAAATTGAACAATATTTTCTACCCTTACTTCATTAAATATTTCAAATAAAGTCTCAATATTCCTAATAAGGCCATATGCATCAATTTATTACAAAAACATAGAGTCATTTGTAGAATAAACCAAAAAATTAATAAGAGGCTCTTGTCTCCTATTTGTCCAACTATCAAACATGATTGAACATCCATAAATAGCCCAATTCACTCTTCTTTCTACCAAATAACTTCTAATTTTAGAAACAGAAGAACTAAAAAGTTTACCTCTTAAGTCATTAATCGAAAGACCTTTATATCTCGGACCATAAGAGGCTATTGCATCCATCATAGGTTGATAATAATAAAATTAAAAAGCATTAAATGATGAACCTGTATCATACCATCATCTAGTTACTGCCATATCGACATTAGGAGTAACATCTCTTGATTGCATTGCACGAATCGAAGGTTAGGATAAGAGTTGTTCATAGTGCAGAAAAATTAATCACATACCTTCTTCTTTTCCTTACATCAGGTCCAAGTACTTCTTCTTAGGCTTGAGATGGAACACTACTAGTACCACTACTACTATCACCACCACCACTACCATCTTCAACATTTCCATAATCACTACGGAAACCAAAAACAAACTTCCACTTCCAAATTCAAAATTCAAAATTCAACCTTTCTCTTCTATCTTTCTCATGTTGATATTCTTCAAGCAATGTTTCATTTGTCAATTCACATTATGACTTAATTTTTTACATGGTTCCACATCTCCTTTAACCCCATCTAAATGCTTCTTTAATCGAGTGATTCTTTAACCTTTCAAATTCTTGTTACAAAAAAAGCAAATAATGTGGTTTCTCATACCACGAAGTAATGTAGCATGAGCTCAAGCTGGATCATTGTATCTTCTTGATTAGTTTAATCAGGAATACTTGAACTTCGTTTCATTTATCTGTAAAAATAAATGAATGCATATATCAAAATAAATAACACATAATTTCATTACACAATGTGCATGTCCATCTTATATAATATAACTCATTTAGTATGATTACATTATACGTAATTCAATTTTATCAAACACAATTCACTATAATTCAAAAACTAACAATTCAGTTATTCAACATATATAATTACACAAAACATACATAAACAATTTTCATTTCCATCAATCACAAACATACATAAACAATTTCCATTTCCAACAATTTCAAATAATTTCAATTTAAAGTTTCAAACATGATGGTCAAGTTGAAGGGTATGATTTACATAATCGCTAAATAATGAATGACATATCTTATACAATTGTTCATACACATCTATTTATAACATCAAAATCAAGTTGAAGAATATATTCATAACATGAGAATCAAGTTAAAGAATATAACTTCTTTGGAAATGTTTTTTTTTCTTATTTAAAGCTTTGAATCTTCTTTTCATTTGTAACAAACCATAATATTATATACATCATTCTATATTTGGTTCTTAAATATATAAGTTTCTTTTACGATTTTTAATTGACATTTACGTGGTTGGAGTTTAGCCTACAACATGTTCACAATTTGAAAAAAAGTTCCTTTTGGACACATTTACGTCACTACTACATTATCTATTATAAATATTTATGATAGCCTACCATATATATGACCAAATAATTCAACTTATTTTAGACTCAATTAATTATTTACCCAAAGCCAATACCCAAATACTATCATTAACTACAACCAAATTATTATTAATTTACAATAGCATTTCTTTTATACTCAATTAATTATTTACCTAAAGCCAATACCTAAATACTAAAAATGAAATACCATTTCACAAATTTTAACAATGTGTCTATTAATTATTTAAGTCTTTGCAAGTTTGCAATTTTGCATTCTCGGTTTTAAATTTTAATTTAAATTAAAAAACTTAACATAAATTTCTCTTAATCGATTAAACCAATCCACAAAAACAAACTAGAAATCAACCAAAACAAAACCGTGAATCATTCAACTCCAATATCCAACCCATGTAAATCACAAATCCAATTTAAAATTTAATTCTAACTTTCAACTTCCAAGTTCCAACCGATTCATAATCAAAAATGCAATAAAGCATAAAAAATTGAAAAGTCAAAAAAATCCAAAACCAATTCACAACGTCGAGTTTTTGAGTTGGGTGACAGGTCAGGTTTAGATCTAGGGTGAGCAGCCAATACGCATGGAGGAGGGTTGAAGACGGTGGCATGTTCGGGACTTCACGTGGAGGAGCTAATGAGGGTTGAAAATGGCATGATGCTGGCTTGGATCAGGGAGGAAGATGATAGTCGCCGGAGAAGGGGCAGCACCGTCGAAGATGGAGAGGAGAACGAGAGAGGGAGAGAGAGAGAACGGAGGTGAGTAATTGTCGGTGAGAGAGAGTGAGAAAATAAAATTAAAAAAACTTAAAGGTTCGAATAGGTGAGGCAAGTAGGAGGGTTTTAGGTAAAAGAATTTTAATATTTGCAAAATAGTCCTTACATTTTTTAAAACTTACGATATTGGTATTTTAGATACCGACCAGTACTGAACGAAAACTCACGATACTGACCGGTATTTAAGGCCAATACCAAAAACATGAATATGGTTCCGTTTTTTAGTCGGTACAGAACGATATTCATACTGTTGAAATAAACCACAAACATGGGTCATAACAAAAATACTAATTTATTGATTTTATTGACTTGTTACATTTATATCTCATTACTTATATTAAAATGCAACAATTAATAACAATTTGATTTATTTTTCTATTAATGAAAAATTGTAAAACTTTTTGTTGTTGTATTAATTTATCATATATACATCTCATTAATTATCAAACAATATAAATATAATTTAAATATATTATGTCAATTAATTTTGTTAATATTTAAACATATATTATTTTATCTATTTTATTAACAATTAACAATATGTATGTTGCCATATTTTAATAATAAAAATATATTGGTTTATTATATTTTATTGATAATTAATAATGTATTAATAAGCTTAACATGAAAGTAAATTAAGTCTTTTATAAATATATTATTTTATTGTGGAACAACATTAAAAATGATAAATTTCTCATTTTATAATTTGTTGTAAGTAATTAATAAAAAAAGTTTAAAAGTTAATATTTTATTAATTTTTCATATTTACATTCTAATATATGGATCTTAAATTTAACTTTTGTGATATCATAATTAGATAATTTGGATCCACCAAAGGTTAATGTGATCTTTAAAATAATTTATTTAAACATTAGTTAAAGTAGTAATGAAGAGTTTAAGCGAGTCTATATTATTATCTATGTTACCATTTTTACAATCTATTTAGGTGCAATGAATATTATTATTTAAACCTTTTGTAAAATATTGATATACAAATCACACTTTGAATAAATCAATTGAAGGAAAATTATACTTAAAAAACAAATTGCTGGCATACCTCAAAAAATAACGTACACTCTTTTTAACCATCTCAGCAAGCTACACACTAAAGCTACCTCTCTGTATAGACGCTATAAATAACCGTAGTATTAGAAACGTGAATATAGAAAGCGAAAGAACATCAATGGACGTATGACAAATTAGACTAATTACAACAGAACAAAAAAACAAAGAAGGGACATGGACATGGACATGATAGAACTTTTATCTTCATCCTGCGAAATTTTACCCAAGGTACAAGCATAGGCCAGGTTCTTTCTCGACAAAATAAAGACAGATCTTGGTGGTCAACACATCATTTCCGACTCTTCATCCTGAATCGGTGCCTGTAAAAGATAATCAGGTCCCATCGTCAGTACATTTGGTGCTAATAGTCCATATTCTGCATTTGCAATTCACTGACAAGTTCAATCAAAATACTGCAAATCAGTTTCATTAACTTCAGATACAAGAACGTAAATTATCATATGGAAGAATTTGCTGACTTAGACAAATCAAGTTTCTTAGAGTTCATACCGCTATGACACAACGCAGCAACACATACTCAAAATTCCCCTTAAGAGGCATATGGTGCAAACATAAATGAACAGGTATAGCAGGCAGTGATGCAGTCAACTAAAATCCAAATTTTAAGATATCAAGAAAATTCCTCAAAACAGCTTAAAATTAAAGATGGCAATCTAGTGTAAACAAGCCAAAACTGTTACGCATCCTGCAAATATCAGGACAGCAAGATCTAACTGATAATACAATAATGTCAATAAAAGTTACAGAGGGATTTGTTCACCTCTTTAGGCAAAAAGAAAAGGAAAAAACTTTAACCATCATCTTCAGTCAAAGGCCAAGCCTCAATGTTTTGTCAGTTTAAGCTTAATAAGAGCCCATCAGAAACCATAGACACTAAGAGCAAGTTCTTTTTCCGTAATAAAAGAAACATCATAAATAGAAAACAAAGGAAATTGAAGTACCTAAAATCACAATTCAATAGACTTTTTCCCCGTAACAATCTGGGAAATCCTGAGGCCTCTACTGAATGCTTCGTTAAACAGAATCCTGGTTTGCATTGATTGGAATCCTGGCATCCATGACAAAAATGCCACAGGGGCCATAACTATCACTCCAAACATTATATCATAGAGCCGGGCAACGGAAACAACTATCTCCCATAGTATAGTGGATTGCAGAAATGGGCGCAATACTTGTGCAATCAATATCAGTCCCCACCCAGTAGGAACAAAAGCCAACAAACTGGTAAAAACATCTGTAAACTCGAATGCTGTGAATTCAAGTAGGGAAATTATCAGAAGTATTGCAAGTATGATAATTAGAAACTGGACCAGTCGATAATAGATGTGGTCTTTTGCAGCGTACTTGTCTCGAGCGTAGGCTATCAACACATAGAGGAAAAAGGTGACAAAAACACAGATCCAAGATAGTAGGTAGACAGCAATACTAGTACTTGCAGCAGCAATTCCCAGCTGGTAAACAATCCCGTACTGGAAGAAGAAGAACCGTAGGTCCAAAACTATCTCCATTAGCTTTCCCCATAGCCCAGTTGTCTTCAGATGATCCTGTTCCTCATACCACCATCTTTCCCAGCTCTGTTCAGCTTTTGAAAATACACCACCTTTATACCATATCCAGTTCATAAAATCATCAAAGTCATAGACTGTCTTCAACCAATCAAAGCCAGATGGATTGAAAACAAATGGTGACATTATCCATGCCACAACAAGGAACCAACTAGAAATTGTCATAGCTATATAAACAAATGTGTCCTTGGCTACCTCGCTGTATGATGCATAAACTGTCAGTATCAACCCAAGCTCAATAGCCTTGATAAAATGACTACGAGCATAAAGTCTATAATTTTCAGCAAAACTCTTGTGCTCCACAACAAAGCCCCTCCCAGTTGCCCGATACTTTGCACCACCATGAAGAATAGTTCTCCCAAAGAAATGAGTACGAGTTCCCATGGAAAATGTGTAGAAAACAGATGACAGCTGAAGCTGCATTGTCAAGAAATCCCAGACAGCATGGAGAAATCCATGCTCTAGAGAATTCTCCACAATCATTGGAAGGGCTGTGAAAAGACCTAGTTGGATGATGAATTGTTGATTTAGAATTGCACCAAGAGCTTTATTGTTGCTGCTGCTGTTTGACAAAGCAGAGGCCTCAACACCACTTAAAGCGAGATAGAGGCGCCCCCATAGAAATGCATACACAGTAAGAACGACCATCATTGTGTTGAAAAAAAATCCCACAGTGGTATAAAAGAATGATAGCATTCTAAAGAAATCCAGCCTATGCCCCAACCGATAGACATCTCTGCTAAGAACTTGCTCACCGTTTCCACTGGCAACCTTGGCTTCAAACATGGATACTTGATTAAGCCCAACATCCCTTCCCTTGCCAACTTGAATGTACTCATGGTGAGTAACATTGCCCCCTCGCAAAGTGCAATTAAAACCAGCAAAAATATCCTCACTGATGTTAATCACCCTAGAAGCCTTACTGATGCCACCCCGAGTCAAGAACCAAAACCTGTCAAAGACATCTGGATGACCATAATGCATACGAACTTTCAAAGGGTTTGCCAGAACCCGCTGTCCTAGGGTCACAAAACTAGTTTCCTGTGCTGACATAAACCACGCAAGTGATGAGACTGAACCAGTAAAGATGTGTTCTCTGACTCCCAAAATAGTTGGCTTTCGAATGCCATAGTAGTGCCTGTATTCTTCCAAAAGATTTCGCATCTTGAGTGCCTCCTCAAAATAGTTGTCCTGGTTCATGTCAATAGTCTGCACTGCATCACCACGAGTGAAGATAAGAGCATGATTTTGATTCTCTGGTTTTCCCTCTCCAATCTTCAGGGGACCTGGCAGCTTGACCCTGTAAATCTCCACTTCCTTTTCCAGCTGCTGATCATACTTCACAAGAACAGAATAATATTCTATCTCATCCCTCCCGGTGTTTACCTCATCAACATAGGCGACTCGAAGGGCCTCATTGTCTTTCATCAAGGTAAAAATGTCATCAGCACGGGGATCCCTTTTAGCCTTTTGAGTTCCATAAATCTGGCATGCAACCACATAAGTGAATTTCATCAGAGCAGTCCCAAACTCGTGGCCTTTAAACAACAAGTTCAGGGTACTGCCAGTTCTACTTAAGGAAGAAGGAGATCTCTCAGAGCTGAAATCATCCAGCCCACCATCCCTCCTCATTGAACCAAGTTCTCGTGAACCATTCCTAATATCCATTTCCGAAGCTGAATCAAGGAAAGCAAGCATCTTAAGAGCACGATAGTAATACATCATCCCCCTTACAGTGCGTGCAAGTGTTTGGCCCCTATAAGATGCCCAAAGCCTAAGTTCTCTCAATTTTGTTTTCCATAACTCGTCATCTTTACACATCCCTTCACGCCGCATCCTCTCCAAGAAGTTTTTCCACTCATCATCATAAATTGTTTGCAGATAGTACAGTATGGAAATACCATCCTCATTCTCAGTGCGAAGTTGCTCCCTGCTGTACAAAACTTCTTCATTGTAGTAAGGGGTTAGGACACTGAAAGCCATCATTTTCTCCACTTGAGGAGCATGTGGCATGTTCATAAAAAGGGAATTGCTAAAAAAAGCAATTCTACGTCTGGCCTCAAGATTTACCGGGATGTTATGCATTGCATCCCTGGAGGTAACAATTGTGTGCAATCGCCGTACCTGCCTATAGAAAATCTCATTGCTGGGATCAGGCAATTGAATTGCATTTTCAAAAAGATGCCCTGCCATTGCAGCAGGATCACGTGGAGCCAAACCATCCTCCCTTAACTCGTCAATGGTCCGCTTTTCCTTGAAGAAATCTCTAGCAGCAATCTCATACAAAGCCTGTAGAATATTCACCACCTGGTTCATATCCTTCTCAGGTTTATTTAACAACTCAATGAGTTTTATCAACTTAACATGGAAATTGGGCAGTGCATTCATCTTGAAGGTCTTAGTAAATTTCTCAATCTCTATGGCATGATCTATTTCTTGGAACAAGACGGTCACAATTGAATGCTCTTCAGTGTTGACCTTGATGATCTCAAGTAACAAGTGCTTTACACTATCATAAAC
Organism: Erythroxylum shatona; assembly: GCA_027568895.1. NCBI lineage: Eukaryota > Viridiplantae > Streptophyta > Magnoliopsida > Malpighiales > Erythroxylaceae > Erythroxylum > Erythroxylum shatona. The sequence continues at coordinate 3,169,540 of JAOSBK010000009.1, read as the reverse complement.
TTCTATGACAGCACAACGTCTGTACTCATTCTTACATATCTTGTACCAAAGCCACTTATCAGGAGCATCTACCAACTCCTTAGCCTGGCTAAGGGCAAGTAGTAGCTCATTGCAGAGGAGAAAACAAGGCCATCGAATAACCTGCACTTTCCAACTATTTTGGGGCAATTCCAACAATTCCAGCTCCCTATCAGATATAATGTCCTCTTCCCTGAAGGTCGTTATGATCTCATTCCAGATTAAAGAAAATTTGTTAGCCTCAACCTGGTTAGACTCCAGCTTCTTATAAGGCCGCCCAAGCCCATACCTAAGCTTTAACCTGTGGATGGCATCTTTAAACTTATTCAGTGTCCCCCTCGCATTTAGCAGCTGCTCTTCAGGCATCAGATTAAACTGAATTGCACCTGCAAAGAATTGATATCTCAACCTCAATTGCTCAAGGTTTCGAATCTCACCCAAATGAGCAAACAATCCTACTGCTGCTCCCACAAAAGATGAATAGATCGAGTACCAAATCTGCAAGTCCATCAGATAAATCAACACCACAGGAAGCCACAACAATCCAACAGCAAATCTGTTGCTATGTTTGAAAAACTGGTGCCACTCGTAAGTAACATTCTCAAGTTTCAGCAGCTGCTTTGAAGGTTTAATCATCGGTTTAATTTGCAGAAAGTAACTGAAAGCAAATTTGGTAACTAATACCAAAACCCAAAACAGAGAATACTTGATATTATCAACAAGGCCCTCTCTCAAAGCACGACCAACGAAGCTCCTGCTCTGAAACCACCATGACAACACATAAAAGATCCTCCAATTTGTGTTCTCAAGAAAATTCCTGACCCACGGAATTATAAACAGGACAACAGCCAGTAGTTCGGGCAATGCAAACACTCCAGCCACCTCCAGAAAATTCACTACCCTCCTATCAACAGCAGCAGACCATCTCCTATCACTGTTCTTTTGACTCCAAATCCTGCCATAGAAAACCCCAAATACAATGATCCATCCCACAGCGACCACAATTTTCAACACCATTCTAACCCCAAGGGACATGGTCTCCCTCGAAACCAAACTGTACTGCATCCCCGCATCAAGCGAAAACTGCAACACCCTCAATCCACTCCAAGTAAAGAACACTGTCAAAACCCGAACTTGAACTTCCCTGTTCTTCAATGCTTGCCAGGGATACTCATTCCCTTCCCAAGCAACAATGATCGCAGCCTGCAAAAACAGTATCAACATAATCCACAGCCGATCAAAACTCCTAAACAAATTCCAAAACGACCTCTGCTCGACAAACCCCGTCTTGCCCACGTGCTTCTTCCTAGTTGAAATCACAAAGAAGTTACTCCCCACATCAATAGGCCACTTCAATTTATCAAAACACCGCTTGCTCCAAAAGTACTCGTTCAAATCATCATAGTTTCTCCACGCACTGTGGGGTGCAGTTCCGTTCTTACTACTCTCCATCTCCTTTTTCACAGTCTCGTAAATGGGCTTCACAACGCGGTCCAAGAACTGGTTCTTTCCAGTAATCGAAGGCATCACAGGCTGCCCAGTGTTCTCGTCAATGTAATCTTCAAGTATCTTGTTCAACTCCATGGCCATGTTGTGGAAAACGAAGCAGATGCACTCCGGCATAAAACGAAGATTCGCAGATTCTCCCCAGATCAACAGATAAAGAGAAATGTACAAGAGCTCGCGCCTCAGATCGGGATTTGAGCGGTCAGAGATCCAGATGTTGGATTTCTTGTTGAGATAAGAGCACCAGTTGGTGTAGTTCTTCAGAAGTTTGCGGCGGAAACGGCGGAGGACGGTGGGGTCGAGGGTGTCGATGTTGTCAGGGGGAGGAGTGAGGCGCATCTGGGCGTTGGCCAGGTGGAGAACGATGTGCTCCCGCTGGTTCCGAACGTTGTCGTCTTGGAACCCGAAGAAGAGGGCCAACCAGTCCAGGAGGTCCATGGAGGGATGCCATTGGCCGAATGGCGGTTTCCGGAGGTTTCCGACGGTACGAAGAGCGGCAGCGGCAGCACGGACTTCTGGGTATCGGAGAGACGGGTGGTCGGCTAGGAGGTTGTGCACAGGGATTATGTTGTAAGCCTCTTCTTCTACTCGGGTGCGTTGGTCGGACAGCGGTTGGCCCGAAGGAGGAGGACGGTGCCGTAGAGTGGACATGGCATGGGCGTGGTCCTTGTCTCCTTCTTTGCTTATTTCGTTTGTTTGTTTTTTCTGTTCTGTTTGGTATGATCAGAGAAAGATAGAGATGAACATTATTCTGAGTATTCTATTGTGTACAACACTACAACTCCGAGAAGCAAAGCCAAGGTATAGGTGATTGATTTTCAAAAGAGAGGGCCAGAGCAGAGAGACAGACTCGGCGGCAAGCGCGTTGAATTGATTTTTTTTACTCTGTAGATCCAATCCTTCCCTCTTTCACTCTCTGTCTAGTTTTGTGTAGTTTTAAATCAATTTTGACAGCAACAACAAGTGCATCCAATTCCACCGTGTCATTTGATTTCCTTTTTATATATTTAAACTACAAATTACACGCAACTTACCGTGGCCAGGTTCAAATCATGACTGTTTCTATACATTTAAACAAGGAGGTCAGGGATTTCTGATTTGAGCTTAGTTTCTTCATCTTCGTGTTCATCCTCACTCATACCTTCTCCGATTAGGGAAACTCGATGGGTCTTCCTCTATATTTGAGCTCTAGCTAATATCTCCTATCGCGTCAAATTGAGTCAATTTTATCATTACTAGACATTGATCAAGTAATATATCGCACTAGTCTATCAATATATATATACAAAATATATGAGATTTCAAATCGCTAATATAGGTAGACTAAGCCTCTTAAAAAAAGCTTTTGAAAACTTCTCAAGTTTGTTCAAAGATTAAACACATGCTCCCTTGACAAAAACTTGATCCAAAATATTTTAACAGTTCCTATAAGGCCCCAAATTATACCCTGGTTGAAATGTTACATGCTTATGAAGGCATATGTTTATGAAGGCATATGTGATAGGTGTTAAGTTGTGGCATGATTGTAAGTTGTATATGTTTTGAATTTTAGTTTGATCTTGAATTTTAGTTTGATGGATCATATTTAGTGATTTGAAATTAATTGATACTCGTTAGAAAATTGATGTATTAAAATGTACACTTGGACAAGGAAAATGTCAAGTGGCAAGACAATTTGATACATGAAAATTGGATGACTAAGCTTATACATTTAGTACATTTTGGCATAAGTAAATAAGGGACAAATGGCAGTATAATTGAATGACATTTGGTAGCATTGATTAAGTGAAAAATGGCCTAATAGATGTGTGACATTTGGTAGCTTAAAGAGAGGACAAATGTGATACATGCATTGGTGACATGTGCTCCTCTAAGATTAGGACACCTAGCAACTTAGGTGTTAAACTTACAAGAAGTTTCTGTAGCCTTCATTGAAGCATCTCCACTGAAACCATCCAATCTCTCTTAGCTCTGAATTTTTGCTTCAATTTCACTTAGAATTCTTATACGATATTGCATCAAGAAAGCTACTACATGCTAGCTTCTATGTTGCTGTCTTTTGATGTTAAGAACATCCTAGTTTCACTTGGATTTTAGACTTGTGTTGGTTATTTGGAAGGCTATTTTGGCTTGTTTTTTAGAGTTAAATAGGTAAGGGAATGCCAAACTTGATTTCATGTTATAATATGAAATGTTCGATACTTGAATTGAAAAGAATATGTGTTAAGATGATGATAAATGAATGCTAGAAAAAAAATGATCCTTGTATGATAACTTCTAGTTTGGTTTTAATGTGTGGAAGATATTGATTTCTTGCTTAATGAATGACTTTTAGTTGGTTTTGGACATGAATTTGATGTGGAATTGAGGCATGAATAAGTTGGAATTGATGAACTATGGTGAAGGAATGTTGAAGGTGTATGAAGGAGTTAAGTTTTGGAAGCAGTTTGAAGCTTATGGGCTAGCGAACCTTTGGTTCACTCATCCCACGATCATAAGAATTATAAGGCATATTCCCACAGTCGTGGAAAAGGGTTAGGAAGGTAAAAAACTTGATTTTGTGCAATTGTTGACATATATAAGGTTAGAGCACTTAGTAATGGTTTAATTAAACTTAATTGAGGTTGAAAATAAATCTAGATGATGTTAGATTAATTGAGTAGAAGTTAATCTAGTTATGGACTATTAATTTAGGTAATAACTTAAAGAATGTATGATTAATTAATAATGTGTCTAATGTTAAAATGTATGGTATGTTTAAGATGAATGTGTTCTTAAGAATACAAATGTGTTTCAAGGGTTTTATATGATGTAAGTTAGATATAAATGTTTGTGGTTTGGGAATTTCTATTATGTTATGTAATATGTAATGAATCAATGTTTCATTGATATATTGATGCAAATGCTTATGTTTATAAGGCATATTGAGTTTGATCAAAAGGGAGTGAATATGTTCAATATGAGAAAAATGAAATAAAGACATATGTTATATCCTACATAATTTGCTTATGATTCTGAATTCTGAAATGGATTGTTTTAAAACTGTTAAGTCCTAATCATGGGTAAATAGGCATGCCTAAAAGGATCTACAGCTGCTCCTATGACCCTAAGGTGTCTCCTGATATTGCCTGTCTTCTGATATCGACACTTTGGTGTCTCCTGATATTTGATACAACAATGTCTTCTGATACTGAGACATAAGTCTCTCCTGTTCTATGATACCAATCATGGTATCTTCTGTTCTGGTCCTGTTACCCACTTCTGTAAAAAGGATTAGCAGGCTAACCTAGTTTGTATTTTGATACATTTTTTATTATGTTATAAACAAGATTTGATCTAAAAATAAGATAAATTATGATCTGATATAAAATGAATTCTAATTTGATACAAGTTCTGATATGTTTTGGCACAATTATGTTCTGTTTTGAGACTTGTGCATTCTATTCTGAAGCAATGGCATTCTATTATGATATTTATATGTTTTGTCCTGTATTGATGAATCATAAACTATTTTGAGACACGTAATGTTTGTGTTACTCTTGAATATGAATAATTAAAGACTAGTTATGATATGATTTGATTTTGAACATGCGAATGTTAGACAACTATTAGAAACAGTCACCATTATGTATCCTGTTTAGTATTCATCACTAAGCTTTATGCTTAGCATGGTGGTTTTGCCTCCGTGTAAGTTCTAATAAGAAGACTTAAGGTTGGGACAACCGTAATGACCAAAGGAGGGTGCGTTTTGTTTTGACAAGATGTATATTTGAGTTTGTTTTTGATTTGTATTTAATGTAATGAGACATTTTGTATATTTGTGGATAAGGTTTGTAATATCTTATAAATGATTTGTAATAACCTTACTATAGGATGGATTTAATATATATGGCATATATTTTGATAGTTCATTATGTATGATGTATATTATGTTTTGTTTATAAAATAACTCCTAATGAACTGTAATGTTTGTTTGCTTGAGTTTCTGAAAATGCATGTAAGGAATGTTTAGTATGTTTTGGATGATTTTGGTTATGTTTTGTGTGGCACTTGCATATCCTCCCTGAGGTATGTGGGTTTACAATTCTCCTAAAATATTTTAATGCATAAAAAAATTGTTTGAACTTAAACCTAATTTCTATTATGAAATTGTTTGTTATTTTAAAAGTCCATCTTATTTAGATAAACTCGCATTTTACTTACTATAAATTTAGTTTATACTTATTTAAAAAAGTTTTGTTTAAAGTAGACTCAAATTTTATCTTAACATTATAAATCTATAGTTTATCCTTTTAACGTTAGTATCTAGACTTCGTGAAATCATGTATCTTATCTTTACTTTTATTTTGTTTTCTACTCAGTCTTGTGCATATAGATATATATATATATTTTGTGTTGTTTTAAACAAACAAGGCTTTATCTTCTACTAAATAATTCTTCCCTTTGAAAATAAAACTCCATCTACTATTCCTACTTCCTTCGATAAAAGAAAAGCTTGTTGAATCCGAGAGAGTCACTATCAATTTACTTGTGAGGCAAAATAAACTTTTAAGGATAGTGATTTTTTTAATGCCTTAAGCTCAGTTATTATGTTGTTTTATTTTTTGCATCAATCTTTTTATTTCATTCTTAAGAGTTTAGTCTTATCCAAACCACTCTTAATTTCCCTGTAAATATAATCTACCATCAAATCAAAAATAGTACACCTTTATTTTGTTCTTCTTGTTTTACCCTATTTAACATTTTCATTATATATGTTACTCTTTATCCTTTTATGAGCTGATTTAAATTGTTATTTTCTCTACTCATTAATGCCACCTTCTTACCCAACACCTGTTATATTTTTTTCCTTCTTTTGTTTAGTCTATATTGTTAATTGAGTTAGCCTCAAATATTTTTTTTGTTGAATAATTAAACTATCTCGCCCTAAAGACTACCCTAATTTCATGTCTCTAACTTAATTGTCATTGACTTACCTAACTCTTAAGTGAGGGTGATAGAAGAGCAACCAAAGTCACAATATAGAAGAGAAGTGTGTCACGTGTCTAGGTTTTGAAAATACACTACAATTGATATGGCTTAATTGAGCATACATTTACTCTATAACACTTAGTGATTAATGATATGAAATGTTTAAGAAACTCATTTTTTATTCTTTTTTGTTTTAGTTACAATTTGGAAGTTAAATAGTTAAAATGAGTTAAAAGGACAATCTTTAAGCCATCCTCTTGATATTTAAACTCATTTATCTTTGTGGAAGAAAAAGGAGATGGATTAGGGTGAAGATGGGACAAGAAAATGCAAGAATGTAGCATTTGCAAATATGCACAGTCGTTTTGCATCTTGCAGGTTATGTTGAAATGTTCATTTTCTTGTCCCATTTTCACCCTAACCCATCTCCTTCTTGTTCCACAAAGACAAATGAGTTTGAACATTCGGAGGATGGCTCAAAGAATGTGCTTTTAACTCATTTTGGTTCTTGAACTTTCAAATTGTACCTACAACTAAATATGTACCAAAATGAGTTTCTCAAACATTTCATAGCATTAATCAATAAGTGTTGGGGAGTAAATGTATAATCAATTAAGCATATATCAAGTTTTCCCACACTCTGTTTTTGACCATCCTTAGAAAAAACAAAAATATCAAAGTCACAAACGATCGTGCACATTTACAAATGCTACATTTTTACTGGTTTGCACGGTTAGATGCATGTAACCTAATTTTTGATATAAATCAACATTTGAGTGACCAAAGGAGGGGTGAATAATTTTTGGAATGCTTAATTGGGTTTTATGGAGGGCTAATCTTCCTTCTTCCTGTTCAAAGGTGAAACCGAAACTCATGATCGCATTTGAGCATCTCTTTATTGTGTATTATTGAATCTCTTTCTCTATAAGGATTGTTTATGTTATGCTTTGATTATTGATTTGTGTAAGGACAATTTGAATGCTTTTATTAGATTTTGTTTATATAAACCTGTTGCTAGAATCTAAAATATAATACATAATAATTGTGTCTTGGATTCATTTGTGGCAACTAATGGTGTTGAATAATTAGGGATAATGTAACATAGGTTAAATAATCAAACTTGTGTGGTTATTGCCTAAATTAATTTGTTTTCTTATTCGTAATGCGACAGTCCTACTAAATCTAGATGGCTTGTTCTAGGTTGTTTAATAGCTAAGTTTAATTAAAGAGCTTATTTTGATTAGACATGACCTAAGGAAAAATTGGGATTAACATACCTTATTGTTAATCTACAATTAATAATTTCTAAGAGAGGTGTGAAAACAACAAGACAATGAAGCATTTTTATTTGTGTGTATGATGAGATTGAACCAAGAATTGGATTCCAAAATTATTCATCAATTTTCTACTTTTATTGCTGCTTAATTTGATTTATTTTCATTAGTTTAATTTTACTTTGTTTTCTTAATTGCATCCAACAAAAACCCACTTTATATCCTAAACATCAATTCATTCATTGGAAAAGCTACACAAACACTCCTTATGGATACGATCGCTACTCACTGTAGCTATAAATTTTGTTATGTAGAGTTACATTTATTTTCTAATGCATTTGACACACGTCAAGAACGATGCACCTTTTAATTAACGTGATTTATAGTGTTCACTTAGTTGTACATGGATATCACCGAGAATGTCAAAGAAACCATGGATGTTATTGTCAAAGCTATTCAAACTACTAGATGTTCAAATAATAATTCAAACACTGTTGCTATCCAAAATGGGTCTTTTAATCTGGGAGGTAATTGCTGCTGTAGCACCACACTTGCAACATTTGAAACTATCACCTTCTTATTTGGTTCAAACTTCCATTTCTTGGTGCTTAGTTTCTTGAAGAACTTCACATAAGCTGGAATGTTTCTGATCACATCCAACCAAAGCAAATTAATATTAACTTTGAAAAACATGTCATATAGATCAAAAAATTGTTTATCGTTTTTCAATTCCTTAAGGCAGCTTAGATATAGGATCGGTGGTTTATAAGGATTACTCGTCTTATTTAATCTTGCTTCTTTATTGTAGTCGATTGTATGTCCCAAAATTTTGCCTTTTTAAATTTGACTTGACAAGTTGTCATGCCTATTGTTTTTTTCATTATGCTTACCTTTTTCATTGGTAAGGCTCCCCTCCTTTTGATTACCTGCACCAGATAGATTAGAAGGGATGCAATATGATTATCATCACCTTACTACTTCTCAAAATAGTAACTACTTAGGCTAGCTTGGGTTGATAGGGCAACTTCCCTTTCTGATTGTTGTGATTTTAAGCAGCGAGTTCCTTACTTAGATCTTAATCCTCTTCATAGATTCCTCCAAAGAATCCAACCTCTTATTGTTCATTTCCTGATTTTGAGTTGTGACATGAATAAATGCATTCAGGCTTGCTTCCAAAGAAGGCTTACTTGGTGGGTTTTGAAGTAAGAATTGCCCTTGGTAATAATTTGGCCTCTGAAAATTTTAGTATTGTTGTTAGGGCTATACTGGTGGATTGTTAGTCTTCCATGAAAAATTAGGGGTAGTTTCTCCAACCAAGGTTGTAGGCGTTTGAGTACGGATCATTTCACTCCCTTGGTTGAAAACCGTTGAGTGAGTTCACTTGTTCTTCGTCACCTTCAAAGGCTCACAAGAATAAACTTTAGTTCCATGACCACCAGTTCCACATATACCACATACCTCTTAATTTGGAACATTTTGGGGTAATCTTGTAGTTAGCATCTTAATATTCCTTGATAACTCAGCTAATTGCATAGTTAGTTCTTGATTCGAGCTCACTTCATGAACTCTAGCTCTTCTCCCCCTTATGTTCTTTTATTGAGAATTAGCCCCCAACATTTGAAGATCTCATACATTTCTTTGGATGTCTTCTCTCCTATAGCTCCTCCTGCTGCATTGTCCACTGTGTACTGACATTGTTGTGTCAATCTATCATAAAAGAACTAGTTCTGCATGTGGAGTGGAAAATAATGGTGTTGACACTGAATGAGCAAGAGTTTGAATCTTTCTCACATCTTATGGAATGGTTCTTCTCCATCTAAGTGAAGGTTGTTATCTTCGTCCGCAACTTAAAAGTCTTTTGATGGGAATGGAAATTTCTCATGCATTTGTTGTACATCTCCTCATATGTAGTCAATGAATCAGGTGGAAGGGTCATCAGTCATACCTTGGCCAGATCCTTCAATATGTATTGGAAGCATCTCATCCTGAGTTGATCTTCATTTAGGCCATCCAATGGGAATGTCTAGAGATTGGTATCCAATTCCCAAATGAAGTTTAAAGGATCTTTATTAGGAAACCCATAGAAAGATGGTAGCATGTTGTAGTGGGTGCTCTTTAATTCATAGTTTCTGGCTGCCTCTCCTAAACATATGCACGAAGTGGAGGCATCAATTACTAGTCCGGCATATTCCTTCATTCTTGACTGCCTTTTACCCATCTCTTGATTTTTTAGCCTGGGTTCGTCGAGTTTTTCTTCTAAGTCCCTTTGAGGTCCTCTTATCCGATGCATGTTATTAATAAAAGGAGCAAGTTTGGCTTCACAGTACCTCCTTCCTCACATAAACCAAATACAAATAATAGTGAATTAATAAGAAAATTACTAAAACAACTCAATGAAATAACACGACAAAATGTATGCATAAATAGATAAAACAATCGACAAAACAATAAAAATTAATTTAAGTGCCAACCCTAAACACCTCCCCGACAATGGTGCCAAAAACTTATTGTGCCTAAATAAGTTTTAAAAAATACCTAGGCTATCCTGCTCATAAGTATATGAGGTAGTTGTAGTTGATTACCTAAGACTATCTCTCACAGAGGTGAAATTGGTTCACTTAAATTAACCTTGAACAAAAATAAAAGCAGATGCAATCCTAAACATTCTATCCCGATTCATTGAGTTAAGGCTTTAAAGAAAATCACAAAATTAGATTGAGAAGTGACTGATTCAACTGGAAGCATGAACGAATAGATTAATCGAAGTGGAAAAATTTTAAGAATTACTTTCACTAATTTAATCTCCTATACATGATTAGGGGGAAATGATTGAATAGTTGTCTTACTAAAATTAACAATTGGGTTCTACGATCAACTCGAATAATGACTAAGTCTAACTTTCTTATTCAACAAGTTATCATCCGAATTAATTGTGGAAACCCGACTACTAATTACTAGTTAAGTTAATAAATTTCTAGTTCTTAACCTAAGTGACTATAGTTCTTGTTCCATATTAAACTTCTTTTCTTGATCTTTTGTTTAATACTAAAATGATGTAAAGTTTGGTCATGCTATTACATCCATTTAGTTCAGAAACTATAGCAAACATAAGACAACAACACAGTCCCTCAATCATGCATATTTGACTAAATTAGCTACATTAATCTTCAAGAAAAAGATATCAACCCATCACAAAAATAATAAGATTCATCATATTTAAATACGTCAATCCCATCTTGATCAATATAAGAGAAGTTTCAAAGCGATAAACCAAATTAATAACCAAAATGAACTAAAAGCTAACAAAGTATGAGTCAATCAACTAATAGAGTAGTAAGTTCGATAAAACAGTAGACAAGTAAAAAAAAAAGAATGAGCAAACGAGTGTTCAGATGAGAGAGTCATAGTGATCTTCTGCCAATATAAAACTTTCTGCATTGGATCTTGCTCTCTGCTTCTGCTTGGTTCTCACCCAACCAAATGGTTACTCAAGTTCACTGGGATTCAGCTTCAGCTCTCGCTTTCTGCCTCTTTTCCAAGCTTCCACCTCCATGTTGTGTTTCTCTCTTCCTTCACCTTCTTTCTCTCTATCTGTTTTATGTCCCCCGGATGAGTCTGTGTGATCTGATGATATAATATGGAATATGTGTGTCTGTAAGACTGTGCTGCCACCATCTATTCCCCTTCTATTTATAGTATAACTTTAGGTTTAAGGTTTCAAGCCCTCACCCCTACAGTTGTCACATAAATAATTAGACGAATTAAAGTAAAAATGTCACGAGGGTGAGTATGGCAATCATGGGCGTGACTCATTGCATCTCCATGCAGCCATGGTCACGGTGGTGACACTGTTACTTAACATGTCAACACCATGACAAGTTTAGTCACCACCATGACTAACTTGTCACAATGACATGCTTAGACACTACCATGACTTAGCATGTCACGATGGTAACAAGTTAGTCACCACCGTGACAAGCTTTATCACGGTGGTGACACCTTTAGTCACCACCTACCATGACTTAACATGTCACGATTGTGACAAGTTAGTCACCACCGTAACAAGCTTTATCACGGTGGTGACACCTTTAGTCACCACCTTTCTTTGTTTTTTTTTTTTTGTTCCTTTCATGCAAATTTACATCAATTTTCCATTCAACCTTCATGAAAAATTTACAAAATAATCCAATTAACATTCATATAATATTCACACAATTTTGACTCAGTTTGTCTCTCATTTGGATCAAAACACAAGGGTTTGTAACCAAAACAAGATACGAAAGCAATTAAAAGCAATAGAAAATAGACATAACAAACACCTATAAAAGAGAAAATTGGCTAAGAAAGAGACAACAAAGACAATCTCAGTAGCTAAAAGCAGAGCTTATGAGAATTACCAGAGATTGAAAACTAAAGATAGAGAAAATCACATTTTTAAGTTGGTAAGAGCTAAGGAAAGGAAATGAGAGACTTAGATCAAGTTTGTTGTATAAGATATGAAGTAGGATGGGTAGTTATGGCTAAAAATGATGTTAAGAGAAGATGATAGAGGTATTTTTATAGCCTTTTTAATAAAAGCATAGAAGACAACATCTCTTTAGGTGATTTTAGCACGTCCGGGAGGTTTCATAACTTGACTCATTACAGGTAGATTATAAGGAAAGAAATTAAAAGAGCTTTGAGGGAGATAAAGAGTAGAAAGGCAGTAAGGCCTAGTGAGATACCTATTGAGGTGTGGAAGAGCTTAGGCAAAGAGGGTCTTGCTTAGCTAGCAAGCTTTTTATTGTGATCTTTAAGTCTTCCAAAATGTTAGATAAGTGGAGACTTAGTATGTTAATTTCTCTATATAAGAATAAAGGGGCCATCCAAAATTGTAATAACTATAGAGGCATCAAACTACTTAGTCACACTATGAAGTTGTGGAAGAAGGTAATTGAGAACGGAGTGAGAAAGGATACTCTTATCTGAAGAACTAGTTTGGTTCCTCAACAAAAGCTTTTATATCTTTTACAAAGATTAATGAAATATTACAGGATAAGCCAAAGTAATTTACATTTGGTTTTTATTGATTTAGAGAAGGTAAATGATAGGGTACCTAGAGAAATCATGTAGAGGTGGTTAGAGGTTAAAGGAGTTTCTTTGACTTACATACGTTTTATTAGAGATATTTATAAAGGGGTTAAGACTAGAGTAAGGACGATAAGAGGAGAAACAAAAAAAAAATTCTATCGATATTGGGTTACACTAAGGCTCCTTATTGAGCCCTTTTTTGTTTGCAGCAGTGATGGATGAGCTTACCAAAAATATTTAAGGGGATGTGCCTTGGTGTATGTTGTTTACTGAGAATATTGTCTTAATGGATGAGATAAAAGAGGGTGTTAATTTCAAAGTAGAATGTTGGAGAGATATGTTAGAATCTAAGGGTTTTAAATTAAGCAGAACTAAGACTAAATACTTAGAGTATAATTTTTCGGGAAATAAGGTGGCTTCTAATATGGAGGTAAAAATTAGTTCAGAAGTTATATCACGGAAAGAGTTTTTTAAATACATAGGTTCTATCATCCAAAGCAATGGATAAATTGATGAAGATATAGTTTACCGTATCAGATTAGGGTGACTTAAATAAAGAAGAGTATCTGGCGTTTTATGTAATAAGAAGATATCACTCAAGATCAAAGGTAAATTTTATCATTTAGTGATTAGGCAGACCATGCTATATGGGGCAAAGTGTTAGCCTATCAAATAAGTAGATAGTTATAAGCTAATAGTAGCAAAGATGAAGATGTTCCATTGGATTTATAATCATACTAGAAGAGATAAGGTCAAGAATGTATTGGTAAAAGATAAATTGAAGGTGGTCAATATTAATGAAAAATTAAAAGAGAAGAGACTTAGGTATTTCATACATGTTAAAAAGAGATAAGACGCTCCAGTGAGAAGATACAAAAAATAGTACTTAGTGATTGTAAGAGAAAAAAAATGAGGCCTAAAAAGAACTAGAAGGATGTGATCAAGAATAATATGACTTTATTGGAAATTAATTAGAATATAACTCGCAATAGAAAACTTTAGCATATTAGGATATAGATAAACAATCTCACATAGAGAGGTCTTTCTCGTTTTCTTAAGTCCTTTAAACATTTTCCTTTGAGTTTTTATTTTATAGTTAACATTAATATTTTGATTACAAAGTAATTCCCTCCTAGTTATTTAGCTCATGCAACAAATTTAATTGCTTTTTTGTATGGCTAGTTTAATTTATTCTTACACGTGTCTTTCTTTTGTTTGTGTATTTATTTACTTATTTTATATTTATTTTTAATCTTTACCATGTTATATATGTACCATATTATGTATTGCATTACATATTTTTATTTTTATTTTGTATTATTATTATTTTGCATAAAATGTGAGTCTATCGGAAACACCCTCTATTAAATAAGAATAAGGTTGTGTACTAATGGATCTTCTCAGACTTTGCGTTTCAGTGAGATTCTTATTAGGTGTTATTTTTCAGTGAAACTCTTACTGGTGTTGTTGTTTTTGTAGCAATAATATTTGACTTATTGAAGATTTTAGAATGAATTAATAGTATAGATATTAGAATTATTCAAACAAGTCATCTCCTTAACTATTCAAGATGTCTTGCATCAATTTTGAGAAAATTCAATGACCTAGTTATTTTTTAAATAAGTATCAAAGAAAAAAGAAAGATATAGATAGCAGGATGTTGCCAAAGGGACGAAGCAAGTGCTAGGGAGCTTGCCAATTGGATTGGTTCTGCTTTCCCTCCCCACTTGTCTACTTCTTACCTTTCTTTAATATATTATCCTCGTACATCTGCGGTTCATTGCTCCGTTCCACCTACCCAAAGTCAAACAAACAAGCATCGTTTTGTGATCGTTACTATCTTCAAATGGAGAAAATTAAAATGGGCATTTGAAATAGTCAGAGGGATGAGAAAGGACTTACCTTCGTTCCACTTAAAAGCCAAAAAACCAGACTAAGGAATAAGAGAGAAGGTGGTGTCGAAATAGAAATATAAGTGTTTGAATTTGAAAAAGCTTAGACAAAAATGAGTTAGTTTTGTGTGTGGTGGCCATAGCAGTAAAGAAGATGTCAAAAGATGGAGTGCACTAGTTCTTGGATTCGGATTAAGCTAATAAGTTGTTTAAGAAAAGCAATGATAAAAGTAAGAGAGTACTAATGATAAAATTAATGTTATTTGTCATAAATAAAGTCTAGACATGTGAAGTATGAAGGTTTATACCTTAAAAAGACTGACACCAGGAATTCTAAAAGGAGTTGCCAAATGGGATGAAAAGAGGAATTTAAATTTTGAACATGGAGTGACAAATACATGCTTTATTTCACACAATAATAAGGTAACTTTTGTAAATTATGATGTCAACAATGATAATGATGATGATATGACATATGAATTATCCCAACACCTTGAGATTTTAACTAATGTGAGAAAGATATTATCTTCCAAGGTTAAGGAAACACAATATTATTACAAGCATACTCTAAGGAAAACAAAATTTTAAAGAATGAGTTGAATTGCATAGTCAATGTATAAGGATATAGATGATGATAAGAAAAATTAAATGAGTAACGAAATAAGAATGCATCATTTGAGAAAAAGAAAGAAGAATTAGCACCATTTTTATTAAACTTCGATCAAGGTAAATAAAATTTGGACATGGCACTATGAAATGAAGATTATCAAATGATAGACATTAAATAATATATTTTCATGGAAGTGCTTCGTCTAACAAAACTAATTTTGTTAAAGATAAACTACATATGAACATTAATAGGAAATAGTATCAATCATCGTCATAATGCATCTTAATCTTGACCTCAAAGAGTATATTATGCACATATGTATGAACTTCATTTTAGACCTAGAACCATAAATGGCAATATACATGATAAGACTTCATACATGAGACATAGCCATAAGAATATCTTGTATAAAACATGTCTTAAAAACATGTACCTTTCATGGTGATAAGTTTCCATATTAGGAAATTGTGCAGTCAAGATCCTGAAACCATTAGTCATTTATTTTTCCAATGTTAGTATATTGTAGTCTTATGGTTAAAAATCCAAAAAAAGTTTAACCACCGCTATTAGGAGCTTGAATGACTTGACAACATACTTTGGGCAAAACATCCTTAGCATATTTGCGAGGAAGACTGCATAATATTTAAAATAGTTTTTAGGTGCATGATGTAGATCGTTTGTAAAGAAACGAATGTTAGGACTTTCCAAGGCATAAAGTAGACAATATAGACCTTGATTCAAGGCACAGTCTTTTGGATAAGGGAAATAATCTTGGCTTGAAATATAAACCCTGATAAAAGTGGTACAATGGCTATAAGATGGAACATAACACAACATTGACTTCATTCCATTTAACTAAGCATATAGGCTTATCTATAATAGTACCTAAATGACTTGATTAAGCTATTGGAAATTTGAATGACAATTTTAGGTTTAATTCTCTTAGCTACATACTAAGTCCTAAACTAGTGCATCTTATTCATATTTATTCTTCTTATTTGTTGAGTCTTGTATGACTTAGTGGTTTAAACTCCATTTAAATTAGCTTGTACTTTTAATCCTTTTGAGTTATATCAATATATTCTTTTCTAGCTTCCAAAAATAATATACATTCATGGAAGTGTTTCATCTAACAAAACTAATTTTGTTAAAGATAAACTACATACGAACATTAATAGCAAATAGGATCAATCATCATCATAATGCATCTTAATCTCGACCGCAAAGAGTACATCATGAATATATGTACGAACTTCATTTTAGACCGAGAACCATAAATGGCAATATACAAGATAAGACTTCATACATGAGACATAGCCAAAAGAATATCTTATATAGAACATGTCTTAAAAACATGTATCTTTCATAGGGATATGTTTCCATATTAGGAAATAAAGAATGTAAGCCTAAACCTCACTTATAAATTGTGCAATCAAGATCCTAGAACCATTAGTCATTTATTTTTCCAATGCTAGTATATTATGGTCTTATGGTCAAAAATCCAAAAAAAGTTTAACCACCACTATTAGGAGCTTGAATGACTTGACATCATACTTTGGGCAAAACAACCTCACCATATTTGTGAGGGAGACTACATAATATTTAAAATAGCTTTTGGGTGTGTAATGTACATCATTTGTAGAGAAACAAATGTTAGGACTTTCCAAGGCATAAAGTAGACATTATAAACCTTGATTCAAGGCACAATCTTTTGAATAAAGGAAATAATCTTGGCTTGAAATATGAAACTTGATAAAAGTGGTACAATGGCTATAAGATGGAACATAACACAACATTGAATTCATTCCATTCAACTAAGCATATAGGTTTATCTATCATAGTACCTAAATGACATGATGAAGCAGTTGAAAATTTGAATGACAAGTTTAGGTTTAATTCTCTTAGCTACATACTGAATCCTAAATTAGTCATCTTATTCATATTATTTCTTTTTATTTGTTGAGTCTTATATGACTTAGGGGTTCAAACTCCATTTAAGTCAACTTGTACTTTTAATTTTTTTTGAGTTATATTAATTTTTTCTTTTCCAACTTTCAAAAATAAAAGAATGTAAGCCTAGTCTTAGTTTTAATGTTTTTATCTTTATTTTATTCTTCATGTGTGGCAAGTTCTCCTTACTTTAGTCTTGAGATGTTTGTCCTTATATTGCATACCACTTATTACTTTCAAGAGCTTATCTATTTTTATTACCAAAATAAAATGATATAGATATCATTTGTGTTACTATCAAATAAAAATATTAAGGGTTATTATGTTAAAAATTATTTAAAATTTCATCTAAAATAGAATAAAACTGTTAATACTTTCACATATTCAATTAGCTTCTTAAGTTATAAAAAATAAATAAAAACTTACATAAAATATATATTTCATCAGTTCTAATTGGACTATATTCTTAGTAAGATTTTAAAAGCATTTTGCATATGTTTAAATGGTTTTTTATTATATTGGTACTTAATGTAGCTTAGCTTATATTTTATATGTAAGCATTGTTATAGCTAGTTGATGACGAACGGAGGAATAAAATTGAGCAAATTTAGAGTCAAGTGGTTCGAAATAGGGTAGATTATTAAATATGAGTTTCTATAATATTGATCCATCTTCTCCAAGATAGAATCATGTTTGAGACCTGTTTTAGTGATAATTTTTATGTAAAAAAAAGGTGGGAAGCAAATTTTGTCAAAAATGATACCATATTGGACTAGTTTTCATCATGATCGTTAAAGATTGTTCATAATACACAAGGCAAAAATGAGTTCTTATTGGGCATCCATGTTTGTGGTGATTTTTACATAAAATAAGATTTTTTAAAGTTATTAAGAACATAGAACCAATATGGTTTATATTAGAATGTTCAAATTTTTTAGGATTTAATGAGAATAAAATGGGAGCTTTTATCATTAGATGAAAAAAATATCATTAGAGAACAAATAATTAGAGTTGAACCAGAGAGCCTTGTCATAAGAATAAAGCAACATTGAAGAAAAATAAAAGGAGTCATATTGATGGTAATTTTCATGTAAAATTCTAAAGTTTTTAAGAATATAAGACCAACATGGGTTCATATTAGACTCTATTGGTTAAGACACTTTAAATTTTTAGGGTTTTATAAGAATAAAAGGGGTGAGTTTGTCATTAAAAAAAGACACCATTAGACAACAAGTGATTATAGTCAAATTAGAGAGTCTTAACAAAAGAATGAATCAAGTTTGGAGAGTAAAAAGGGAATTCCATTAAGATTTAACCACTAAGATTTCAAGATCCATAATAATGATTTTTTTATATTGTTTTCTTTGTTGATTGTTGTTGGATACTTTTATCTTATCATTAAATAAATTGGTATAGATCTAGATGAAAAGAACTGTATAATTATTATTTTGGATTGATTTCTTAATATAATGAAAGACCTAAGTTATCTTGTGAATTATTTATGAATATTACTTATGATTGAATTGAGATTTTCTATTATTTTAATTCAATTTTATATTTCATATATAAGGATTAAGGAATCATATATATAAGTAAATCGAGACATGAATAATAAGAGTTATATGGAATCCTAAAAATAGGACCAAATAAATCTTCTTTGTTAGAGTCAAATATATCGTGGGAATTTACAGAACAAGTTTATTTTTTCTTTAGGATACTGATTAAAAAGAGAGTTCAATCTATTAACTTAAGGATAGTAGTTGTATGTCTTTAGAAAGAATGTGGTTTAAGGTGATTTTATATCTAGATCATGTTTATCTATTGTTTGGCTCCTAGATCAATTACTACTAAGAATGGCTTGTTAAGAAGTTTTTAGCCAAGTATTTTCCTCTAGCATGTTTATCTATTGTTTGCCTTCTGGATCCATTACCACTAAGAATGGGCTTGATAAGAAGTTTTTAGCCAATTGTGGGTAAGGAACCTATAGAATTGCTAGTCTATTATATTGACTTCCAATAATAGATTCTCCCCCAGTCCCTTTTTTTCTATAAGAAAGTGGATTCTAAGAATACGTTAAAGCTTGTATATGAGAAGTTACAGTATCCATCCTCTTTCTCTTATTGAAACCTAGGTCTACATCTCTCTAGGTTTGTTTATGTCTGCAGTCACTCCTTTTTATCAAAGAAAGAAATATGAAATAGTTCTTCCATCCATGTATCCTTTGTGGTGGCTTATTAAGACTAGTCTTAGTTTTGACATTTAAGCTATAGTAGCCTAGAACATCTAAGGGTGACTTTTACGAATATACCTAAATAAGTCTAAGATGGTTAATGTTTATAAAATGACAAGCCACCTAAAAAGATGACATACGACACCATAAGTAGGAGTTGAATTGGCTTAATAATAGACCAATCTCTTCTCGAATTTAATGACAAAAGTTATTTAATAGAAGCCTTATCTCACACTTGAAGCTATCATAGTAAATACTAACTGTCCCAAGGTTAGTCAAGGAAGCCCTCTTAGGAAAAAAATATTTGCCTAATATTGTTATATGTAAAAATAAGAAAATTAGTCCTTATTCCCTAAAATTGTCTACCCTAATTTGACCTATGTAAAACTCAGCTTCAAACCTTGTTATCATTGATAACTCGTCAATGTCTCTCCTTTACCTTCTTCATCAACTCACCATTTCTAGAAACCCTAAAACCCTTATAGTTTTCCCCCCTGAATTATTTAGTAGTAGACATTATAAAGAGGAATTTATGAAGTTAAGAAAAAATGTACCTAGAGAACTTTATTTTAAAGTTAAGAGTTCAAATAAAGAGTTTAGGAAGTTTCAATGGATTTTTCTAAGTTTCCTGCAAAAAGTAAAGATTTTATAATGAGGCATAAGAGGAGTGCTTATATGAATTTTCAACATATTAATTGTATTACATTTGTCAAATTAAAAACCTTCTTGCTTCCTAAAGAATTATGATGTTTCCCTTCTTATTTAAAACTCTCTCTTTTTCTTTGAAACATCTATTACGTTTGATGTGAAAACTATGAATAAGTAAAGGATGATAAATTTTATAGATGGATCTCTACATATGTCACATCCATTCCTAATGTTTTTTAATGAAACTTATGGTGTAACTAATGCACTCAAATTTTATGGTCTATGCTTAAAAGTAGTGAAACTTATGTTCTGAGCATTGAAAACCTATCATTTAGTTTAAATTGGTTCACTCCTAAATTTTCCTAAGATTATCTCTTAATACAAGTAATCTCACTTATTATATTTTTGTTATAGGGCGTCTCCTTTGTCTTATGTCTATGGACACATCATTAAAATCTGAACACGTTAGAGAGTTATTTGGAACTTATGATTAACATAATATAAATAAGACAAAATAAAATAAGTCTTTTATAAGTCCATTATAAAAATAGAAATACATTAATGATTAATAATATTTTAGGTATGTAGGCAAACAAAGTTTGTAAGATCATTTGTTCTTCTAATGATAGATTTTGATAGGTATAAATGAAAGAAGAAATTTTATATGATAAATAAGAGGTATATCAGTCTGTTGATATGTGTAAAAATAAAAAAGAAACTTGTGGTGAATTTGCTAACAAAGGCACACATAGTTTTAAATTTTGCACTTACAACATAACTGGTGAAAACTTGGAAGACACCTTTTATAAACTCAAATAGAGAGAGAAGGTTTACCTTCTCTCTAACTTTCATCCAAGTAATGCCATCATCGTTCACTGCAAATATTATAGTCAGTTGAACTTTGATCTCCTTCCTTCCATGTTATTTAACCTTCACTGCTTGTTTATTTCACCTAACTCTTTCCATTGTTTTCTCCTTTCCTTCCCTTTAATTGCTCTTAGTTTCTCTGCTAGTTTTTCAACCAAGGGTGTTTTTGTCCACCTGTCCTACCTTCTTTCCTGCGTTTTGACCAGATATTTGTTTATAATATCAAACATCTAAATATATTTTGTTTGCCTCGGTCCCTTTTCCATCTATAACACTCTGTGCAACAGGATGGCCTCTACATCATTAGGGTAACAGGCTATCACCTCGTTTGAATTTCCACGCCTACCTTTCAAAACCTCCTCCTTTTCACCTAGTCACTTCTAACCTCCTCTTGTAGAGATAGCTCTTATTTTTCTTCTTTTTTGGAGACAAAGAGAAGCTAGAAACAAGTTATTGGAAAGCACAAAGATCTCTCCCTTCACTATCCCCCTTTTAGAGAGTATAGAGCCATAATCACTAAAAACAAAACTTCCTTCCTTGTCCTTTAAAAATGGGCTTTCTCCATGTGTAAGACTAAATGTCTTCATGATTTGCTATTAAAAGATAGTAGCTCTATTCTCTTCACATTTGCATCCAAAGCCCAGAAGCTTAAGTTAATTGAGGAAGGCCCTGACATGCGACAAACTTACATCTTTTTCTTCAATTATAGGAACCTGGTTTTCAAGCAATCATAGTAAAATTTCAATTAATTCCATTATGTTTCAATTTACATAACTTCTCTTAAAATGTTAGACAAAAACAAGTTAAGTTAGATAGCCTATTTTCTTGGAAAACTTATATGTATGGATGAGAACACAACTAGGAGGAAAAGAATGGGCTATACTTGTCATTGTGCCAATATAGACATTTCTAAGAAGTTGCCAGACTAAATACCTTTAATGAGACTAGGGCCTAATGGGAAACTCTATAAGGATTATGTATTTTTTAATTATAATTAAAAGCCCACATTAAAGCTACAAGGTAAATTTTAGAGGCCAACAGGGAAAACTTTCAAGAAAGGTGACTATTTTGAGCTAATGGGATTTGAAGAGGTGTGTAAGGTGATGGAGGTAGAGTATGTCCCTAATAGTGCTACTGAAAATATTAGACTAACCCAGGGAGTTGACAACTCACCATAAGAGAATCTGGTCCTTTCTCAAGACCTCCAGCTCTCAAGTAGGAAGGAATGAGGAGTGTGATTAAGTGCTTATAAAGGAGACTAATACTTCAGAGGATACCTTAAATAAAAGTAAGGGAAAGGATTTTTCTTAGTATACTGTCCATATTACTGATAATAGATCGAATAAGGAATATGAAGGACAATTTCATAATCTTACAAGGAAAAAGGCTAATAGTTGCAGTAAAGGCAAAGGCTCTGAGGATAAGCCTTAAAATAAATGACTCTTTTTATATTGAATAGCAGGGGCTTATATTACCTTAAAAAGCTACTGAATTTAAGGAATCTTGTCTATAATTTGAATCCGTGGATTATTACTATTTTGGAAACTAAAATCCAACAAGAGAATCTTAAGAATCTTAGTGTTTTGAATTCTAATTGGAAAGTTATCTTGAACCATTAAGCCCATTTTACAGAGAAAGATGATGTTGATCTTACTAATGCTCATACACAAGTGGTCTATATGAGATGGAAATTCATGAAAGAGAGCATTTTTCTTTATTCCTCTATAGTGTATGACTCTAACTATGCGTTCCAAAGGAAAGAGTTATGGGAGAGTTTCTTATGTTTTCAAGGAAGAGTGGTAGTGCTTGGCTTATTAGTGGAGATTTCAACTCCACCTTTTCCATAAGAAATTATTCTTCTAATTTCAAAGAATGTGTGGAAAATTTAGGGGTGGTTGATTTTAAATCCTAAGGCCATTTTTCACTTAAAGTAATAAGCAATCTTCTGGTTAGTTTTTAAGGAAGAAACCAAATAGGGTATGGTTAATTCAGAGTGGCTATAACAATTTCTTGAATGTAAGGCCTCCTTTTTTACCATCTAATTTTTTATCATACTCTTATTATGCTAAAGGATATGCTCATACAGATAAAAAGGAATTTCCATATAGGTTTAACAACTATTTTTCCTATAATGAGAGTCAGGATTCTTGAAACATCCTAATTCATTTATATGCAAAAGCTCAAAGCTATCAGGTTTGAACTTAAGCATCTCAAAGCATAAAAAGGATCTGACACCCTCTTTATAGTTAACACAGCTAAAGCAAACCTAATGTCTATTTAAGGTAACCTGCATTCATACCGTGGTCACATTTTTTTATTAAACAATAATCCTTTTGAATGAGTAATTGCAAGCCCTAAGCAATCACTCTAGCTTGTTAGATCAAAGAGCTAGGCAGAATTGATTAAAGGAAGGTGAAAGATGTATTATTATTATTTTTAATTCTCTCATGCCCAGAAGGAATGTTAATAGGGTTTATGTTCTAAATTATGTTGATGGAAAAACTCTCTATTAGCAAAGGGATTTCTTAGAGGAAGCTAAAAAGCACTTCAACTATTTCTATGGTACCCCTCAAAGGACCACAACCTCTTCTCCATTTTTGAACTCTATCATTAAGAAAAGGTTTACTAATGTTGAGAATGGTTCCCTGATGAGATAGGTAGATGTAAGTGAAATTAAAAGAGTAATTTTCCAAATAAAAGCTAACAAAGCTTCAGGCCCCAATGGTTTCAATGGTTTCTTTTACTAGAATTGTGGTTTCTAATTAGACCTATGGTGAAGGTAGTTGTGGAGGAGTTCTTTTCTATAGGAACTCTATTAAGGGAGACCATTAAGACATTTATTTGCTTAATATCTAAAGTGAGTAGTCCTGTATCTTTTGATGATTTCAAAACTATATCTTGTTCAAACTTTCTTTATACAATAATCTCAAAGATTATTGCTAATAGACTTAAAGTAGTCTTAAGGGTTCTTGTCATGATAATCAAAGTGCCTTTATCTAAGGTAGGTTGATTAGGGATAAAATCTTAATAGTTTAGGAGCTTCTAAAAGGCTACTCAAGGAAGAGATCAACTCCTAATTGTTCAATTAAAGTTGATCTTAGGAAAGATTTTGATTGTGTTGAATGAGATTTCATGCTCTTGATCTTAGAAGTTATGTGCTTTCTTAAACAATTCATCAAGTAGATTAAGGCTTGTATAACTACCAATTCCTTTATTGTACTGATTAATGTTATTCCTATAAGGGCCTTTAAAGGAGATAGAGGGTTGAGATAAAGTGATTCCATGTCTCCTTACCTCTTGATCCTTTATATAGAGTTTTTCACATAACTTTTGAAACAAAAGATTGTAAGTAGGAGGTCTTTTAAATACAATACCAAACGTAAGAAGGTATCCTTAGTCAATTTATTCTTTGCAAATGATCTATTTCATTTTTGTAAAGCTCACTACAAGTCAATTGAAATCCTAATGTCCTTCTTGGATCAGTTTAAAGAGCTATATGGGCTTGAAATCAATCATAGAAAAAGCCACTTTGTGATATCAACAAGTGTTGAGTATTTGGAACTAGGATGGGTAGGAAACAAACTCCCATTTGTTACCTAAGCCTACAAATTACCATTAAAAGGACTTTCTTTAATGAATGGTACCCTCTAGTTAAGAGAATTAAGAAGATAATAAATTCCTAAACTGACAAATTCCTCTCCTTTGGAGGAAGGTTGCAGTTATTCAATTATGTCCTAAACTCAATGCATATATACTGGTTTTCAAACCTGATGTTGGCTAAAGGGGTCATCAAAGCACTTGAGAATTTGTTGATTGATTTTATGCGGTGAATTTCTATCCCAAGAGGTACCTATGCTAAAGTTAAATAGGTGGATGTTTGTAAGGCTAAAGCCAATGGAGGTCTTGGGATTATTCTTATTAAGATCTCCAATAAGGCTCTTATGTTGAAGAATTCGTTGATGATACTTTAAGACAAGTAATCAAGCTATTGGTAAATACTTTAAGACAAGTAATCACCTATCTACAAGATTCCTACTCATGATATAATCAACCTATTGGTAAATTCAGCATCAAATTTTGTAGAAATTGGTTGCCATAAGGAGCACTAAAGGTGAACTGGCATGAAATTGTTTGACACAAAGCCCCGGTGCTAGGAAATTCTTTTCATCTCTATCTAATAGCTTTAAACGGGTTAAGTACTCTGATAGACTAACCTATCTAAATACTAATCCAATTTGTGTTATATGATAAACTCCCCATTTGTATCTAATTGTGATCAAGAATTGGCAAACTTATAGAGGTTAATTTGATTGACTATAGTTTTGCATTGCATGCAAGTGTAAGGAAAACTATATCTATAAAGTAGCCAAAGAAATTGAAAGTACCTTAGTTTGGGCTCCAAAAGTGTCTTTAGGGAAAAGCATTGTCTGTCGTGTCTTTTCTGGAACTCCCACCGCTGATGGAACTCCCACACTGATGGAACTCCCATTACTTATGGAACTTTATAGAAGGACTTTGTGTCTTTAGGTTTCTACTTGGGGCTGTTTTTAGACATTTTCTACTGGGCTTGATCCCTAATATACTTAAAGATTATAAAAGGAAAAAAAGGAAGGCTTAAGAAGAACTGAGGGAAGTGATTAAAAATGATATAACTATGTTAAAACTTACTGAGAACATGATCCTCAATAGAAAACTTTAATATACTAGGATACGAATAAAAGATCTCACATAAAGAGGTCCTTTTCATTTTAATAAGTCTTATAAACATTTTTCTTCGAGTCTTGTGTCTTATATGTTAGTCTATTTCTCTTATTTTGTTAGCCTAAATATTTCTCCACTTAGCCTAAATATTTTCTTGTAATGACTCGATATATTTATTTATTAACTTGTATTTTTTGTATATTTATTTATTTGTTTTACCTTTTATTTTGACTCTTTATTTTGCTCTTTATTTATTGTATTATTTATTTTATTACTTTTTTTATATTTCTATTTGTACAAAATTTTATTTATTTATTATTATTATTATCAATTAGGTCTATTTTTATTTTTATTTTTATTTTATTTTAAATTATTATTTTATGTTTTATGCATATATATATTTTTCGTCACATGGGTTTATCAAAAATAATTTCTTTATTAATTAAGAAACAGACTACCTATTATAATACCTCTTTAAATTTTATTTATCATTATAATTTTTACTAAATTATTGTTATTTTTGTTGCTTGATCCAAATGTATAATTTTTCACAAATTAGAACTATTTATTAATTAATATAATTTTTACTAAATTATTGTTATTTTTGTTGCTCAATCCAAACGTATAAGTATAATTTTTCACAAGTTAGTACTATTCATTTACTTTTTCAGAAAAAACCGCGGGGATTTCGTGTACTGGATCTCTCTTCGAACTTAAGCTTTTGAAACAGTCACGTCGGGGGGCCCATTCGACGCAAATCAGAAATTTTTAAATCAAAAACGACCATTTATTCATAAAATAATAATAGTGTACCAAAATTAGGAAAAAGAAAAAGTGAAAACAGAGAAAGCTTCCATTCTTTTGAGGCGTTAGTTTTTCACTTTCAAACCAAATCTCTCTCAGCTCATTCCCTACACCTTTTCATTTTATATTTGGCACGTAGATCCCACGCGCATTCTCTGCTTGCGTAGATACAGTGCCGTTGTATTCTTGTTGGGGTTTCCCACGTAGAACTTAGATCTGCAGAGTAATTGGCTAGGACAACCCCATTTGAACTGATCTTTGAAAATCCAAATGGAAATAACTTTGCAGTTCTTAGGATCTTTCCTTGAAAACTTCTAGTTTATTGATCTATGACTATGACTATGACCATGACTATGAGCGCAGGTATTGTCAACATCTCGTCCACCAAAATTGGTTCATCGGTTAAAATGACTGCCGAACCACTTTAAGCGACGTCCTAAATTAGGATGAAAAAATTGCTTTTAGAAATTACCGATGGTACGGATGAGTTTTTGGAAGTAGATTAGCAGTTTTTTTAAAAAAGAAAAATAAATGTTTGATTATAAAATTAAAAATATGTACTTAATAGATATAATTTATTTGATAGGTAAAATACAGCTTTTTAAGAAATTTAAATTTAAAGCTTTTCAAAATATACTTTTTTAGGTAAATTTTTTATATTAATTAATAAACCTATTTTTTTTGTCCCTTTTATCTTTATGTTTTATACATAATTCTTACAATACCCTCAAATTTATCTTTCTGTTTATTATATATTTAACTATTTACTGAACTTGGATATTTATTTTGAGATTTATAGAATATTATTTATTTTTATATGTTTTAATATTTATTTTTGATATTAGTTTACTTATGTTATAATCTATATAAAAGATTTGATTAAATATATTTTGATTTATGTTTCATTTGGTTTAAAATTATATAATAATTAATATTTTGTACTTTGTAAATTATTTGATATATTTTAAATAGTATTAATGTGCATAAATAATTTTTATTACAAAATAAAATATACTTTTTATTTTTATGTTATCAAACAGTCTATTGTACGAAGTTCTTTCTAAAAAGTTCTTTTTCAAATGACAGTTAAATAGTCAACTGACTTCTTAGAAAAGTTTTTTTCAGAAAAGTTCTACAGAAAAAAGTTTATACTGATATAAGCCCAACTAAGCATAAGCTTAGTAATGCCTCATATTTGATAATATTCATCGGAAAAATAAGGACAAATGGAGAGAAATATGTAGTCATCAAGTTGGAAATGGAGATTCCACAAAGTTCTGCTTTAATTCCAGGACCCCCTTCTGGACCTCTCTACTATGTCAATGAATTAGATATGCCGAAGATTACAATCAGGCAGGATGCAAAGCGTGGCTTATGGCTTTTCCACTTTAAGCCAAAGCTTTATCCATGGCTCACCATCAGGTACAATCAGCTTCCTAACCAACTAAATATGGAGATCTATAATGCATTTATGTTGTATAACAAGTCCTTCTATGTCCTGGTCATGAATTATGAATTGGAGTATAAATCTCAACTGCATGCATGAAGGGGACAAGTGGAAAACTCACATTCCTTTATCCTATATGATAAAGGAAGCATACATCCCTGCCAAGCAGCATTGTTTCACTAGAAGAAGTAAATGGGCCATTTGTAATGGATCAATTCGTTCGTATGTAAACCTAAACTCATATGGGCTAAGTTGTATTCATATTCGTATAGATACTTGTAGAAGCTAATCATCTTACTTATGTGTATATTAGATATCTTTTCTTTGGGCTAAGTTGCATTCATATTCGCATAGATACTTGTAGAAGCTAATCATCTTACTTGTGTGTATATTAGATATCTTTTCTTTCTTTCAATTTGAGAAGAATGGTTTGTTTAAAATATTAATAACAATGTGTTATCTTTATTAGAAAAATAAGGAAAGGGCTATGCTAAAAAGATAAAAATAAGAAGGAAGGATGTGTAGAAATTTCCCCACTTTTGCAAGGTTCATACAAGATTAATTATTTTAGTACATATAATTCTACTACTTCCTAAATTTATATATTTTGTCAATAATACGATAATATGTTTAAAATATGCATTCTAGTTATCACTTTTTATTTATTTAGTTATAAGTAACTTAATATTGTTTATTATTTGTGGTTGCCACTATATTTCAAGTTTTTAATTATACTATTAATGATATTTCATTTTATCATACTTTGTTTACTTTTATTTTATTTTAATTTGATTATATTTCTTAATTTGTAAGATTTACACCATATTTAATTCAATAGTAATCAATTGTGTCCAATTTTATTCAATTAATCTTAATTTCTCCTTAATTATATTTTATATGACGTATTTAATAACTAATCTATTAAGAGTGCCATTTTGTAATTTTTTAGAAAAATGAAAGAAAGAAAAAACATAAAAAGAGAAGCAAAATACTTTCAAATGATTACATATATAATATTTTTAAAGCTATCAAATTTAGCTTTTTGGAGGGGAAACCTTTAGAAAGGAGGAAAAATAAAGAAAAGAATGCTCTGACTCATTTATTCATTTATAATTTATTTTACTTATTCTTATTAATATTAAGTAACAATAATTTGGTCATTGTGGTGCTATTAAAGCATATTGCCACTATGAACCATATGTCCTTGGTATGATCATACTTCTTAATTTTTCACACTATTATGTATATTATGTCAACGAGGGAGTTCTCCTTTTTTCAAAAGTCATGTGTCTCATAGTTTTCCTATATCGATCCATAATGTCTTTTTCTAAAAGTTTTTCCTATATCCAGCCATAATTTCATTCTTTGAAAGTGTTATAATTTCATGTAGTGAGACAAGAGATTTTTACTCTTTTAACATATATTGGTTTTATATACTTCAAATTTGAGAATTTCCACCATTTAGCATTTCACCGCCGTTGAATTCTATAAAAATACTCATGGATGCAGTAGTCATTTCTTCAAACACGTTTATATAATGACACATTTATTATGTGATTGTTGTCATTTTTAATTAATTTAATGCAACCTTCTAAAACAAATCTTTAACCGTTTTTTTAATTAAAGTTTTCAATCATCATCCATATAATAATTGATTAAAAATTAACAATTTTGTTTAGACGTATTTGTTTTTAAATATGTCATGTATATATATACATATGACATATTTATATATATATATATACACACACACACGCACACTCTATTGACCTATATTAGGCTTCTAAGGATAGCTAACTTTTACAATATCTTCAACAGGTTGCATATTCTCATCAAGTCTGATAGGAATTACATTAGGAAGGTTGGTCAAGTCACTTACCAATATGCATAATCTCATAATCTAGTATAGTTTATCCTTTATATTTTAGCATTTGCCTAGTCTATGCATATTAACTTGCCAACGATGCTTGACAAATAACTCAGCCCCGAGGTAGTAGTATTTTAGAGGCAATCCATGTGTGTGTGTGTGTGTGTGTATCCATATAGGTATATGCTCATATTTAATGTCATCACTATTCAATCCTGGTTTCCATATTTGCAGCAGGAGTGGATTGTTGAAGACATGCCAAGGCATTACTTTAAGGATCTGCTTTGGTTTTTCCTCATTTGAGAATCTAAAATGGAAAAACATCATCTGCATTAGCAAGTACTTCCTACAATCCATTCTTCCTCAAATTGTTGAAAGCCCACTATAAAAAAAGCCATCCTTTTGTCTTGAAAGAATCTAACAATAGTGGCACTCCATCTTTGAACTCTAGCTTTCAAAGTCTCTAATGGTGGAGATACTATCCTAGTTTAAGTAGCCTCACTCAAAAGGCTGTAACTAAGCTTGGAATCTGGCTTTTGGTCCCCTATAACTTACACTTAAGTTCTCTTCAAGGAAGTTTTAGGGGGAGAGGAATCAGTATAGAGGGTTGAGGTCGAAGGTTCAGTAGGTATGTGGCATTAGGCAAGAAAAAGTCCATGGTTGGTTAATGACCAAAGGATAAACACAATAAAAGGAGAGAGAGAAGTAAACTTGTGTAGAATGAAGAAGATAGAAGAAGAGTGGATGTCAAGAGGGAAAATGTAAGTGAAAGCAAAGAGAGACGGAAGTAGGAAAAGAAAGCTTCAGCTGTTACAGGATGTCTACAGTAACTACAACGTGTGTAACATCCCACTATCATAGAGTATATACTCGAACATCAAGAGGGCATTCAAGTACATATCCTATGACAATGGTATGTTATAGTAAATATAATATCTTAAATAACATCATAAAGAATATACAATACTTAAAAACTTCAACATTTCATTTCATTCATTAACAAAAGATTACACTGTATTCATTGAAACAAATATTTACAATACTTATACAAAAGTTTTATATAACCAGAAACTAAAAACTACAAACTAACTCCTCTGGTGTCAACTGACAGACCTTTGAGCCATAATATTCCTCTAGACAGTCTTAGGAACTAGGTCTTCTGTCTTGCACCTAAAAAGTCACATTGTAATTTTTGATGAATTTTGCAAACTCAATGAGTGAACTATCATTGATGATCTCACTCAAGTCAAATACACAAATATCACACAATCAACCAATTTCACAAACATTCTTTCAGACATGAATAATCCCAATCAATCACATTATCATGGCATATCACTTAATCATCACAATTTCAGATTTTATGATAATACATTTCATAATCATAACTATACAAACGCAGATGCATATGAGCCTCCAGATTCATTATTATTCATTGTGACCAAGCACTTTTCAGATACAGATACTGGCCCATTGCTCTCAGTCATATATAAAAATCATAGAGCAAAGCTTTATGTGCAGAATTCTGAGTATAAAGCTCTTCAGACTAGCTACTCTGATCATAACACCTCTATCTGAATATGTATTTTATGAAATATATTAAATAACAAAATATTCCATGTATAGCATTCACTTATAATTCACAAACAGAATCTTATATTCATAGGACCTAAGTCCGACATTCAACTTTCATTGAGTATACAGATATCACGTAGAATTCATCTGCAAATAGAACACTTCCAATACATTCACAAATATCAAACTACTCGGACCATTAAAGTCCAGAATTCATAAACAGATCACAGTCAATTCATTACCAGTTCAATATATAGGAATTAAATAGAAACAGAAATAAATAAATCCTAGTGATATCATCTAGGTTGACTCACAGTATGCTCCAATTTATTATTGCCTGGATGGTCCGATAATGTCTGAATGACGTCTGACTCGAGTGTCTAAAATCATACAATTCACACATAATTCACATTATAAAGTCGATCAATCAAATACATATTCATTTGTACACATATATACATATGTCATACCTGTCTCGTACCTGAAAAGCCACGTTGTAATTTTTGATAAATTTTGAGAACTCAATGAGTGAACCATCATTGATGATCTCACTAAGGTCAAATACACAAATATCAAACAATCAACCAATATCACAAACATTCTTTCAGAGCATGAATAACCCAATCAATCACATTATCATGGCATATCACTTAATCATCACAATTTCATAAAAGATTTTATGGTAATATATTTCATAATCATAACTATAC
This sequence comes from Erythroxylum shatona, assembly GCA_027568895.1. Classification (NCBI taxonomy): domain Eukaryota; kingdom Viridiplantae; phylum Streptophyta; class Magnoliopsida; order Malpighiales; family Erythroxylaceae; genus Erythroxylum; species Erythroxylum shatona. The sequence continues at coordinate 3,137,400 of JAOSBK010000009.1, read as the reverse complement.
AAACGCAGATGCATATGAGCCTCCAGATTCATTATTATTTATTGTGACCAAGCACTTTTCAGATACAGATACAGATACTGGCCCATTGCGCTCAGTCATATACAAAAATCACGAAGCAAAGCTCTACGTGCAGAATTCTGAGCTTAAAGCTCTTCAGACTAGCTACTCTGATCATAACACCTCTATCTGAATATGTATTTGATGAAATATATTAAATAACAGAATATGCCATGTATAGCTTTCACTTATAATGCACAGACAGAGTCTTATATTCATCGGACCTAAGTCCAACATTCAACTTTCATTGAGTATACAGATATCACGTAGAATTCATCTGCAAATAGAACACTTCCAATACATTCTCAAATATCAAACTCCTCGGACCATTAAAGTCCAAAATTCATAAGCAAATCACAATCAATTCATTACCATTTTAATATATAGGAATTAAATAGAAACAGAAATAAATAAATCCTAGTGATATCATCTAAGTTGACTCATAGTATGCTCCAATTTATGCTATTGCCTGGATGGTCCGATAATGTCTGAATGATGTCTGACTTAAGCGTCTAAAATCATAAAATTCACACATAATTCACATTATAAAGTTGATCAATCAAATGCATATTCATTTGTACACATATATACATATGTCATACCTGTCTCGTACCTGAAAAGCCACGTTGTAATTTTTGATGAGTTTTGCGAACTTGAGTGAACCATCATTGATGATCTCACTAAAGTCAAATACACAAATATCACACAATCAACCAATATCACAAACATTCTTTTAGAACATGAATAGCCCAATCAATCACATTATCATGGCATATCACTTAATCATCACAATTTCAGAAAATATTTCATGATAATATATTTCATAATTATAGGTATACAAATGCAGATGTATATGAGACTCTAGATTCGTTATTATTTGTTGTAACGGAGTGCCTTTCAAATACAAATATAGATCCTGACCCATTAGGCTCAATCAGATACAAAAATCATGGAACAAATCTCTACATGCAGAATTATAAGCTTAAAGCTCTTTTAGATTGGTTACTTTGATCCCAACGCCTTTATCTGAATATGCATTTTATGAAATGCATCAAATAAAAGAATATACCATGTATAGCATTCACTTATGATGCACAGACAGAATCTCATATTCATCAGACCTAAGTTCGGTATTTAACTTCCATTTAGTATATATATATATATCATTCAGAATTCAGATGCAAATAGAATACTTCTAATACATTCCCGAATATCAAACGCCTCGGCCCATTAAAGTCCAGAATTCATAAACAAATCACAATCAATTCATTACCAGTTTAATATATAGGAATTAAATGGGAACAGAAATAAATAAATCCTAGTGATATCATCTAAGTTGACTCACAGTACGCTCCAATTTATGCTATTGTTTGGATGGTCCAGCAATGTCTGAACGGCGTCCGACTTGAGCGTCTAAAATCATACAATTCACACGTAATTCACATTGCAAAGTTGATCAATCAAATACATATTCATTTGTGCATATATATACATATTTCATGTTCAATGCATGCTCAATTGTTTTTCCCAGGTATGAAACCTTACTCAACTTTCTTAACTATTCAACATAATACTTTGTATACTACCATTTTGCAATCACATTTGTCCCTTTAAAATAGCTTGATTTACTCCAAATACATCAATCATACTTTATACTTATCCTTAAACATTTCCATGATCAAAAAGCTTCTTATAATTCACACAGAATTGGTACCTTAAATCTGAAATTTTAGTAAGCTAAATCTATACATTCACCAAAATTTTTCTAGCAACATATACTCATACATTCACCCAATTCTCATTCATAAATACCCTACTTTCTTCAATGCTCATTCATCCAAACTTAGATGCATTATTGTCCAACATTCTTTTCCTTGAAGTATAATATCAATTAACAATCAAAACTTATAACACATTTAACCAACTTTTCCAACATCAAATTATGTTCTATTTAAACATTAATCAAGTCCAAATGCATCATAGTTAAGTACCTTATCCTTAATTTGTTCAAGAATCACAGAAAAGAACATTTTCTTTACTTCCATGCAATTTCCACAATCATATATGGCTTCCCA
>JAOSBK010000009.1:3115096-3131846 GCA_027568895.1 Erythroxylum shatona | reverse complement strand
ATGTAATATATTTTTATTTTAATAATTTTAATAATTAATATTGAAAAATAAAAAAGTCATAACAATCATGTTAGTGTCTATATGAACATAATTGTCTATCTAATATGTCATATGTCACATGTTAACTATATCATGACGAAGATGTAACGAAATTAAGTTTGAGGGTGCAAATTATGACATTTTATAAATGTTTACAACTATAGATGATGGTAGGAGGTATTTTAGTCTTATAAGAAATTTTTTTTTATTTTAATACCATCGGGCCAAATTTTATTAAAAGCAATAAGAAACAAACGAAGCAAAAAGTGTTCAAAACCACGCAACAGACAGTAAAGGAAACAGAAGGTTCCAGAGAAGAAAACAAAATGAAAAAAAAAGCAGGCCCGAAAGCTAGTTCATGAGTCGAGCATGAAGACCAGGAGATGACAACGGTAACGGTGAGATCTTCAGCGGCTGATCATGTTTCCATGGTCCCAGTAAATCTCCGAATCTGGGTATCTTTAAATAGGAGGCGATTCTTCACTGTGGTTCGTGGATGCGCTTCTCTTCAACAATCACCGCTTCAGCTTCCGCTGGAGCTTCCTCCATTAAAAACATATCTTCATTCAAATTGATGCCAGCCCTAGCGATGAGGTGCGCTGCTCGATTGCCCTCCCTTCGTACATGTAAGAATTCGCAAGATAAGTAATTTTTCGCCACCTTCAAGCCATCACTAATAATAGGGCTAATTTTGGATTTATCAATATGTCCCAGCTTTAATTTTTTGATGATTGTCAGACTGTCCCCCTCCAGTTCTATGTTCCTGAACAATGATTCATATCCAAATTTGAGAGCAGCTACCGCTACCAGTGCTTCACCAGCGAATGAATCTTGGACATAAGAGTGCTTGGTAATTCCACTTCCTAGTACCTCGCCCGCTGAACCTCGAATCAAAAAGCCCGAAGTAGCAGTTTTATTGTTCGGATCATAAGCAGAATTGTCCACTTTAATCTTAATGTTTGAAATGTAAGATATCTTAAATATTTATTTTTCATTTTAATGTTCCATCGTAATGAATGAAGAGAGCTTTCTTATAAATTATAGGATTCACTTATTGCATATGCATGTGCTTGCCTATCATAATTTTGACAAGTGACTTTGACACATACCTATAAAGTTAATTTCCTACAAATTGATCATGTCATTCAAACCTCTCATACTTAGTGGTTGAAAGAGAGATAGACTTAGAGTCGACTTGAATATCCTAATCTTTATCAGTTTTATCTTAGGTTGGTGTCCTCGACGAATATGTATCTTAAAAAATTGCTTTTTAAAATTAGTTTTTTACGACGATAATAATTATCGTACGAGAAAGTAAGAGTTAAAAAATCAAGAAAAAAAGTTTAAGAGACAAAAAAAGAAAAAAAGAAATAATTTTTATAGAATTCATGATTATTGATATAATTTGAGAAGTTAGCATACGTCAATTGGAAATTATTAGATTAATTAATTTTTATTATATATTTTGAAGTGTTATTAATACCCTTTATATTTAACGCCTCATTACAATATAATAAAACATCCAAAGGACATTCATGTAGATATCCTATGATAACGACATATTAGAGCAGTTATGTTCTCTTATATGGCATTATAAAGAATAAACCAATACTTAAAAACAACAACTACTCTTCATTATATTGCAAACATGATTCACACTGTAGTCATTAAAAAAAATATTTTCATTACCGAAACATTTGAAAGTTTACAAGGTTTTATACAAAAAGTTCTACATGACATAAGTAGACCAGATAAAACAGTCTACTATTCCTTAGATGTCAGTTGACAGATCTTTGAGTTATTTCTTAATCCAAAACGTTCTTCTAGAGTAACTTAGGAACTAGATCTTCTCTCTCGTATCTAAAAAATCATATTGTAATTTTGATGAGTTTTGCGAACTCAGTAAGCTAACTATCATCGATGAACTCACTCACATCAAATACACAAACAATCAATTTTCACAGTTCATCGGATCTAAGTCCAGCATTTAACAAATAGTTGAGCATTCAATTTCCTTATTCACATTCAAATCACAAACACTCCCAATACAGTCCCGAATATTAAACTCCTCGGACAATCAATTATCCGGAATCAGTAATATCACAATTACAATCAGATCATTAATAGTTCAATAATTGGAAGTTAAAAAGAAATAAATCAATCCTAGTGATAACATCTAGGTTAGTCACAGTACGCTCCAGTATCATTATTGCCTGGATAGACCGACAATGTCTTGATAATGACGTTTAATTTAAGCATCTATACATCACACAATACACACATAATTCACATTACAAAGTTGATCAATCAAATACATATTCACTTATACATATACATATATGTGTCATGTTCAATGCATGCCCAATGACTATCCTGGATATGTTTCCTTAATCATAATTCATAATCATTTACATATTATCACTTGGATATGTCTTGTTTGCATTTAGATTAATACTTTAAGTAGACTTGATCATGCTCCATTCATTAACAAAACATTTACTAACTATTTTCTAACATTATAAATATTTCACATAATTCACAATTCTCATTCATTCATTCTTAATGCATTATTAATATCCTTTGGAATACATTTGTATTCATATGAATATCTTTATTCCTTTAACACTCCTTCATTCCAAACTTAGAAGCATTATAATCCAACATTATTTTCCTTCAAACATAACACCAATTATCAATCAAAACTTATCACACATTTAACCAACTTTTCCAACATCAAATTATGTTCTTTTAAAACCTTAATCAAGTCCAAATGCTTCATAGTTAAATACCTTATCCTTAGTTGGTTTAAGAATCGCATAAAAAAATTTCTTTACTTCCATGCAATTTCCACAATCATATATGGCTTCCCACAATCATGGGATGGGTTATCCAAAAGTTCCCATCCAATTCCTTCATTAGTTTTCCAGATTTTCTCAAGATATGTTTCAGGTCAGTTTTGTATGGCCATTATGACATAGAAATTGAGGTTTTTAGATAATATATTCTTCTAAATAAATATTTCTCTATGTATTAAGTTTCTAATAACTAAAACTCATACAATTTGGTTCATTATTCCTAGAGTTATGCCCAAAATACTACAAACTATTCTCAAACAGTGAGAGAATCCAAAGACTCAACTTTAAGTTAAATTTCGAAAGTATTAGAAATAGAATTAAAATTAGATTCCTTCATGTAAATATATAAATATGTCTCTACTTTAATATAAACTTAAAATCATCCCATTTGGATATCTACATATCAAGTTATGGCCAAAATACCGATGTATGTTTAGTGAAAACACTACGGCTAACATATTCCAGCAATTTTTCTTTCATTTTTTTCCAGATTTTTTTACACTTTATACCAAAGTTAAACATCCTCTTTATAGTTCATCAGTTATACCTCTATTAAGCCTAAATCATACTCCAGTTACTTATCAATAAAATCTCTTATTCTAGTTCAAAATTATTCAATTGACAGCTCACAAATTATCAAACCAGAAACTTTTACATTATTATGCATAGAATCCTAGTTCTTTCCCAATTCAAGAACATCAAATTAACATCTTTCTTTGACATAAATCCACCTTCATTATACTTAAAATCCAAACCTAATTCATTCATAAATCAATCTATATCCTAAGGTTTTCATAAATAAAAAACAAAACAGAAATACTTCCAAGTTCATGCAAAAATTTCTAGCACAATCAATCATTAACATCACATATGTTAACATGCTATAAACATTAATCATTTACGTACATTTTTAACTCCAATTTCATCTTAAAAGATCAAGACAATTCAGTATTCCAAGCAAGAAGAAACATTACACATTCAAGGTAGAACTTGGTTGGTTCAACTAGAACATATGGGCAACTTCTAGCTGATCTTTTACTTAATTTTGTGAGGGTAAAACATGGATTTTTTAATAGAAATTGGACATAAGCATGAACGTACATAGGGAGATGCAAGAAGTGAGGGTTTTGGTGGTGGGTGAGAAGAAAGAAGAGAAATGTACTGAACGAAACTTACTCCTGCAGAAACTCACCAGCTAAGGTGTTAGGTGTCATGTAATTGAATAGCCATATGTCTTATGGCATGTTTAGCACTTATCAAGCATAGCTGCTACTAAATATCTCCAACTAACTAGGTCACTTGTCCATTAATCAACTATGCCATTTGTCATCCACTTACCAGCCCATTTGCTACACAATGATTAATTCATTTGTCAATTAATTACTTGTCAATTTGTCACTCATTTAACTATGCCAAATGTCACTCAATTATAGGCTAAATAATTCAAAATTTTCATGCATCAATTTATCCTATTACTTAGCATTTATCCTAGTCCAAACGTACATTTTAATCTATCAATTTTTCAATCCATAACATTTAATTCCAAATTTTCTAATTGAAATCCAAGCATATCAAAATTCAAGATATATCAAAACACAATTCATATCATGATCACTTAACATTTTTATATCCCGAAATAAGTCAATTGAGTACATATGCTAATTTGTAATGTACACAAATATCAATTCGTGTATGAATGCTAATGTTCTACATGTATATGCAATATTTAATATAGGGTTAAACCCTAAACATAGACTAAAAAATAGGATATCAGATAGTGAGAGGCTTAATTAGTTAGGAATCAATGTTTAAGATTTGAAGGATACTTTTTTACTTGAAGTAAAAAAAAGAAGAAGAAGCACTTTAGTGGTTTATTAGAAAGAAAACTGATAAGGCCTTATAGATGGAGAATGGTTAAACGCATATCTAGTTGAATTTTTCTTGCAACACCCAACTTGAATTTTTCTTGTATTTTAAGTGGATTTCACTAAGATTTTTGGGTAATTTTGGAAATTTTAAGGTTTGTTGTTCCCCAAATTGCTAGGTTTTTGCAATTGCTCCATTCTAAGGTATTTTTACCAGATTTTCTTTTTATTTTACAATTTTAAGTTAAATTTCATTCCTTTCTTTGTGAATTATTAGATTAATTTGTTGAATTGCATATGGATTAGATGGAATTTGAATTTGGAATTGTTAATTTTGCTTACTAAGTTATAGATTGCGATGACTTTTGTTAGATTAATCATAATTTGTTATTTTTCTATCATTTAGTTGATGTTTATTAGTATTCATACCCATTTCATATTTTGCATGGCTTAGGGTTTAACGTGGGTAGCATAAGTTTAATTTCTTAATTTAATTTTAAATTTTAGTAATTGCATTTAATAATTGTATAATTAGATTAATTTTTTATTCATTTTTAAATTATGTTACTAATTTTTCATTATTTTGATTTTCTATTTTTTTAATTTCATTATGTCTAGTTTAATTGGATTTTTAATTATGTGTTTTTTACAATTGAATAATATAGTTATCTATGTCTTAAGTTTCTAATGAACTACAACTCATACAATTTGGTTCATTATTCCTAGAGTTATGCCCAAAATACTACAGACTGTTCTCAAATGACAAAATTCAAAAACTCAACTTTAATCCAAAATTTGAAACTCTTAGAAATAGAATTAAAATTATATTCCTTCATGTAAAATATAGAAATATGTCTCTAATTTATTATAAACTTAAAATCATTCCAATTGGATATCTACAGAACAAGTTATGGCCAAAATACCGATGTATGTTCAGTAAAAATACTACAGCTAACATATTCTAACAATTCTTCTTTCAAATTTTTTCCAGATTTTTTTACACTTTATACCATAGTTAAACGACCTATTTATAGTTCATCAATTATACCTCTATTATGCTTGGATCATATTTCAATTCCTCATCAATAAAATCCCTTATTCTAGTTCAAAATTATTCAATTGATAGCTCACAAATTATCGAACTAGAAACTTTTAGATTATTTTGCATAGTTCTAGTTCTTTCCCAATTTAAGAACATCAAATTAACATCTTTCTTTGGCATAAATATACCTTCATTATACTTCAAATCCAGGCCTAATTCATCCATAAATCAATCTATATCTCACGATTTTCATACATCAAAAACAAAACAGAAACACTTCCAAGTTCATGTAAAAATTTTCAACACAATCAATCATTAACATCGTATGTAATTTATCCTAATTCATCATCATCAATTCTCTATCATAACATGCTATAAACTCTAATCATTTACTTACATTTTTAGTTCCAATTTCAACTCAAAAGATCAAGACAATTCAGTAGTCCAAGCAAGCAGAAACATCACACATTCAAGGTAGAACTTGGTTAGATTTCAGCTAGAACATGTGGGCAACTTCTAGGTGATCTTTTACTTAATTTTATGAGGGTAAAACATGGATTTTTTTAATAGAAATTGAACATAAGCATGAACGTACATAGGGAGATGAAAGAAGTGAGGGTTTCAGTGGTGGGTGAGAAGAAAAAAGAGACATGTGCTGAACAAAACTTACTCCTGCATAAACTCACTAGGTGTCATGTAATTTAATAGCCATATGTCTTATGGCATTGTTCAGCACTTATAAAGCATAGGTGCTACCAAATGCCTCCAACTAACTAGGTCACTTGTCCATTAATCAACTATGTCATTTGTCATCCACTTACTAGCCCATTTGTCACACAATAAATGATCCATTTGTCAATTAATTACTTGTCCATTTGTCACTCATTTAACTATGCCAAATGTCACTCAATTATAGGCTAAATAATTCAAAATTTTCAGGCATCAATTTATCCTACCACTTGGCATTTGTCCTAGTCCAAACGTATATTTTAATCTATCAAATTTTCAATTCATAACATTTAATTCCAAATTTTCTAATTGAAATCCAATCATATCAAAATTCAAGATATATCAAAACACAATTCATATCATGATCACTTAACATTTTTATACCCTGAATAAGTCAATTGAGTGCATATGCTAACTTGTAATGTGCACAAATATCAATTCATATATGAATGCTAATGTTATGCATGTATATGCAATATTTAATATAGGGTTAAACCCTAAGCATAGATCGAAAAATAGGATATCACATCGTGAGAGGTTTAATTAGTTAGGAATCATTGTTTAAGATTTGAAGGATACTTTTTCACTTGGAGTAAAAAGAAGAAGAAGCACTTTAGTGGTTTATTAGAAAGAAAACTGATAGGGCCTTATAGATGAAGAATGGTTAAAACATATCCAGTTGAATTTTTCTTGCAACACCCAACTTGAATTTTTCTTGCATTTTACGCAGATTTCACTAATATTTTTGGGTAATTTTGCGAATTTTAAGGTTTTTTGTTCCCCAGATTGCTAGGTTTTTGCAATTGCTCCATTCTAAGGTATTTTTTTTTACCTAATTTTCTTCTTATTTTACAATTTTAAGTTAAATTTCATTCATTTCTTTGTGAATTATTAGATTAATTTGTTGAATTGTATAGGGATTAGATGGAATTTGAATTTGGAATTGTTAATTTTGCTCACTAAGTTATAGATTGCGATGATTTTTGTTAGATTAATCATAATTTGTTATTTTTCTATCAATTAGTTGATGTTTATTAGTATTCATACCCATTTCATATTTTGCATGCTTTAGGGTTTAATGTGTGTAGCATAAGTTTAATTGTTTAATTTCTTAATTTAATTTAAAATTTCAGTAATTGCGTTTAATAATTGCATAATTAGATTAATTTTTTATTCGGTTTTAAATTATGTTACTAATTTTTCATTATTTTGATTTTCTATTTTTTAAATTTCATTGTGTTTAGTTTAATTGGATTTTTAATTATGTGTTTTTTACAATTGAATAATATAGTGAGCGTATGACTTAAGTGTGGAAAAAATTGGTTTTTTTTTCTATCGTTATTCATTATGATCAGACACTTGAATGTCAGTTTCACCATTGGGCAAACAAGTTCACTTTTGTGCAAAATTAGTTGTAGAAGCATTACAATTGTCGAGATCATAGGTAGATATAAGTTGAGCATATTGCTCATTTTTAATTTGGTAATTGGGATTATATTTAATATTCTCGAAGTGATTTGATCTTAATCAAAGGATTTTATGAACATATCTCTAACTTGGAATGAACCAACAACCAATACGTTATATTCCTTTCACTAACGTTTCAGAGTTGGCAACCACTACAAGCATGTAGAAAGGACTTCACAATCTTAACGCGTTACCTATACACCCTCTGGACTAAAGGGTGATAGCTCGTCAAGAAAGTTATACCTGAATAACAACTTTTACCAAAAAACATCAGAAGAATAATCTCAAGACTAAAGGGTGATAGGTCGTCAAGAAAGTTATACCTGCATGACAACTTTTACAAAAAAAACATGAGAAGAATAATCTCAAAACAGAGGCGTGAACGGATTACTTCAACCCGACAAGAGTATAGCAAACCCAATACACCAGCTATAAGCATAAATCCATAACCATTGGAAGGCTCGTAGAGCTTTGGATTCCCTTCGTTAAAATCACAGGGAAGAGTCCAATACACTCCAAGAAACAAGGGCATAACAGGACGGCACCATGTAGAGTATAATCCAACAATCATATACATACCGCAGAATACCATCATTCTAACAACATTTATTTAAGGATAAGCATAAGTTTATCTAAGCAGCATGGAACATGAAAATCACGAGTAAATGGCTTTTCCTTCACCATCCCCTTTGAGTTGGATGCATGTTCAACCTATCAAGCACAGCATTGAAGTCAACAGGTTGTCCACTCTCCTCCATCCTCTGAATAGCACTGACAACATGATCTCCCCTAAACCCCATGCTTACCAACCTGTCAATCAACTCAGTGTATGGATGATTGCGAGGCAAGTGTGAATGACTTGGATTGCAGGACAGCATATTTGAGCTTGGTGCAGCTGTCTGTGGATTCTGGAGAGAGAGATTTGCGGGAGGGTATCCACCTTGCTGAAAATGTTGTTGAGAAGGATGATGTGCTCTCCCACCTTCATTATCATACATCATGTAGGTAGTACTTGTGGGAAGAGTGGGGTGGGGCCCTTGAGCTGCATACACATCGCCTGTTTGTGTTCCAAAAGCTCCTTTAAGCTGCTGAGGTGAAGGTGAAGGATGCTGGGGAACTCCTCTAGCAGCAGTATATCCATAAGGCAGGGCATCCATGCGGCTAGTTAAGGGCTGAGGAATGGCTGAAAAGGGGACTTGCGCAGGTATGCTTTTTGGAAGCGCATCTGATGGAGACAGGTTTGATGGTTGAACTGGTGGGTTGTATGAGGGATGAACTGTCGTTGAAGAAGGCCTTAGCTGGGGTTGCATGAGCTGCTGCTGTTGTGGTTGTACTTGCTGAGGTACTTGCTGAGGCCATTGCTGCTGATACTGAGAAAACTGTTGGGCTGCTGGTGTCTGAATCCCTTGTGTGTTTGGCACTCTAGAAAGATCTTGCACTTGGGCTGCTCGATATTGAGGGTCAGAAGGTAGATATTGGGCCTGGGGATGTGAACCTTGAGCTGGTAACTGGGAAGGAGGCATATAGTAGGGCGACGGGTGAGTAACATTCTGAGCTGGGGTTTGAGGTGGAGCGGGTAAAATTGGTGGTTGTTGCTGATGGATAATCTGGTGGGGAAGAGCCAAAGCTAACTGTTGGTTATGCAATTCAGATGTGTTGTCAGAGTTTTTCTGATCAGAAGCAGGTGGTGCAGCTTTCTCTTCATTGGATTGGGAGTGACTTGGTGACGAGGATTCTCTATGCACAAGGTGAAGCTTCGCTAATTCTTTTTGAGTCTCAGCAAGTTCTTGTTTATCTCTTAGGATCTGGACAGACCTTTGCACCTAGAACAAGCGACATATGATAAAATTAGTACCAAGGCAAAGAAGTCAAACCAGAAAATGAAAGAATGCAACTAAAAACAAAGTACAGTTAACCATAAAGTTAGCTCTTAGGACCAACTTCCAGTGAGAAAGTTGCACTATGCTTACAGTATCAGGACATGTGCTTGATCTATTTTGAGTGGGTGTCTTCTGTGTGAGGAAGGGGTAGAGAGTGGCCGAAAAAGGGACACAAGCATTGACACTTCACAAAGTTTGGACAACAATTTTCAACAGATGGGTACCACTATGTAAACACAAAATGAACCATGATAGATGCAAATAAATGCCAAATAAACTACTTGAGTGACTGAAATACAAGGCTTTTCCCAACATTTTCCCCATTATTATTTAGAGGATGATTCACATAAATACAACTCTTGTACATTCACATCTTTTTCAGTGAAGATAACAAGGGCCACAAAAAAAATCTGAAATGAGGGATCAATTTCAAATAAACCAAAATAAATTATATATTTTATAGGAAAAGGACTTAAAACCAAATATTAGTCATGAGATTAGGGTAGCTATGCCAACATTACACAATTCTCATACATGCTCCAAAAGAAAGACATTAGGGCATGGACAAAGCATGACAGTTAGTACATTCAACAGTTGAAAAATAGTTGAAAAGAACCCAAGTAAAATGAAGCCTATTTAAAGCTATTGACTTGAAACCTCTGATTTTTGCTCTCTTGAATTTAACTTTTGGCAACTTACAAATATATTCTTCCTTATTCCGTTGGCACCTTTCACAAGGTAGCTCTCAAAACACTAGAGAAAGCTAACTATGAAGTACAAGATGAAAATTAATGGATCAGATGGTGAATTAAGGTTTATTTGTTACAAAGAAACTTGAAACGCATATTGGAAAAGAAAATTTGCAGGTTTGATGAGTACTTACAAGGTCCAAGGACTTGTTGGGACACTATTCTAAAAATTAAAAAGATGTTATACTGTTGTCTTCCAATCATTCAATTATTTCTGGATGTATAAACATGGTAAAGACAGTTACATAGCATACTCTCGAAGAGTGACTCAATGGTTCTCTGAAGAAGAGATTTGGTCCTTGCTTGATAATTAAATAGAAGTACACACGGAAAGGAAAAGGGAAAGGAAAAGCTGACTAAAACAAAATTTTCCATACATACGAATGTCAGATGAGACTAGAATCACACATGAGAAAGTTATGAAATTATCAAGAAAGCAATCTATATGCTTGGAAGAGAAGGCACTAGACCAGCCTGTCAAAGTAACCCAAGTTACTGAAAATCAACATAATAGCAAAGAGCATATTTTCATGGTCATGCCATTGGGTGCCAAACAAAGATATTTTATATGTGCAAAATGATAATAGTTCGCTACTTCTTGATAAACATAATTCATGGTAGCTTACCTCTTGAAGATGTTTGTCAAGAGATTTAAGCTTTGAATCAACATCCCCACGGTCACGAACTATTTCAGATCGCATCTCTCCAATTGATTTATCTAGGTTATAGCAATATAATTCCAGTTGGGACAGCCGTGAACTGATTCCCTCAAGGAAACGCATGAGGCTATCAGTATGTTTTTTCATACTTTTCTCAACGGAGGTGATAACATCTTGAGCAAAAGAGTCTTCTGGATGGCTATAGGAAGTGGCAGGAAACATCGAAGACCTAGCCATTCTGCTTTTGTGAAAATCCTGCTTCAAGGCAAATCATCGCATTCAATGTCAATGTAAGAAGATTCGAATCTAAATTTAATTTTAAAAAAAGTCTATAATACAGTATAAGGTATAAACCCCAAAAGTGAAGGAGCAAAGGGGCGAACAAGTAAACCAACTTAACTTCCATTCGCATTCCCAGAGAGAAACTATAGTATCGTAAAATTTTTGCTTCTCAAAACAAAATCACTAAAAAGCCATAAATTTGAGAAGGTCTTCTTTGTTCTATCTGTCTCCCTCTAATAGCTAATACCAAACTCATCTTGGGGAAGAATAAGAAGATGATATAAATATACACCCCAAATTTCCCTTATCGATCTTTGTTTGACAGATTAAAACTTGATTCAATTGAGAGAGTATTGTGATTCAGATCATCTTTTGATCAGATTGCAAAGAAACAAAGAACAGGTTGGTTATAGTGATTCAACTACAAAGAGTGCCACTTAGAAAATTGGGACCTTAAGTAGGTGTAGATAAGGATCAAAGTGAATAATAATAATAATAAACACAAAGAGAAAGCGAGTATCAGTTTTAATGGTTGAAAGACAAAATCTGGTAAAAGAAAAGAAGGGGGAAATAACGACTTTGAGGAAAAAAAAGTAACCTTGGTGGAATTGGAGGTGATCACAGGATCCGAATGGATGGCACTTGCACTGGAAGAGTCGTGGTTGCTGCCGTTGCCGAAGTCTTCGTAAGAGCAGAGGATGTCGTCGGACCCGAAATCGAATCCCTTGGTTCCAGATGAGGCCATTTGGGGGGGATCCAAATCACGGAGGGTTTCAGAAACTGAAATAAAATGAGAAAGGGAAGAGGATGGAACACACAAAGCTCCTTTTTCTTGTTTGGCTTCAAAGCAAAGTTGATTTTGTTTTCAATGTGTTTTGCTGGAGATAAGGATGAGCCGACTTCTTCTTTTCTACCTTCAATACATTTTCTAAACGACTTTTTAATTCTAAATGGAACTTGCCCCGAGTTTTCACATGTTTTTAGTAAAAGAATGAAGATCATGTCATTTCACGCTCTGGCCCATTCTCCTACAACTTGAGTGTAAACTTTCTTAGAAGGATGGGATGAGATACTACTGGCCCATTCTCATACAAGCAATATTTGCATATAAATGCTCTGGGCTAGGTAACCCAATGCCTAATATTGTACTACATTTATATATTAGTTATATTTAGCTATTAGTTAATTATATCAACTGATTTAAAAATATTTGATAAAATTAGATGTTTAGTACTAGCCATTGAGGTGTAAAATGATTTATAAGGGTATAATTTAAAAAAATATAAGGAAATAAATATTATATTTCTTAATATTTCGTTTATTATTCTTATAAGAATTTTGAATTTATAAACTTAATTTTACAAAAAGTAAGTTTATAATAATAATAATAATAATAATAATAATAATAATAGTTCAACATTAAATTCTCTATTAATATGAATGATGCAGCGAGCTACATCATATTAGTTTTTTTTCATATAATATATACAAAATTTATTAATTAATAAATTAAAAATATCTATAATTATAGTATGACACAAATACGATATATAACATAATTAAAAAATTATGAAGGTATAATTGATTTTTTACCTATTAATTTTTGACTTATCATTAAAAATATTCATTTATAGAGGTTTTAGAAATTAACTTATTGGAATTAAATAAACTAACTAATGAGTTATTTACTAAATGCATCAATAGTTTTTTAACATGATTAAAAAGATTAACTTTTAGTCAATAAGTTAAAGTACAACTTATCCCTTGTTTGCCAAACACCCCCGTTATTTATCTCAATCTAGCAAAGAACCATCCTTTTGGTCATCCTCTGCCACAATTCAACAACAAAGTTTTCAAATTGTTTCGTCTGAATAAGCCGTCATGTTTTAAATAAATACTCACTTTCTATTTGCAAAACTGCCCATGGTGAGATAGGCAGGTTTTGTTGATGACAGTAAGAGAAATTTCTCTCTACAACGTGCTTGACTTCTTTATTTCACATTGTAGAACAACACGGGAGAGACCCTGCTCACCATAAAGGTGTTCATTGAAAATTTCAACACGGGATGCGTTGGATATGTGTTGCCAAGTCCTAGACAAGGCAACCGATTTGGCAATCTGCTTGATGTTTGGAAAAGAGATGATATAGTGCAAGATTGATCTAGACATGCGACAAGCGGTAGGCTGCTTTCAGAATGCCGCAATGACTGGTGATGATGGCGATTTTATAAATGTTAAAAGAGCAAACTTCTCATCAAATAATTTGTTTATTTGATTTATTTTTCTTTATTATTTCTTAAAAAATGTTTATCCATATTTTATTTAATTTTCTTGAATAAATATAAGTTTAATGATCCAAAAGAAATCATTTCTTCATGCTCTTTCGAGTGTTTGTCTTTAATAATATGATCATCTTATGAGACACATTTTAATTTATTATTCAAGTATTGAATACTAGTTTTCTTCAAATTCGTTTAAAGAAAATGGCTGTAATAAGATCTCCAGTTTTACTCTGAACTCCAACACAACGAAATTGTGTCTTCATCAATGTTGTACGGTGCTTGGGATGGATCTAATGTTACATATTATAGTGGTAAATAACGTGATACCAGGTCTCATTTTTATTGGTTATGTAAACCTTAAATAAGTAAGTATTCGTTGTTTACTCTTTTTTTAATCAAATGTGGAACGTATATTGTGAAAATTATAATGGTATCCTAAAACATCTTAAGTATATACAATGAGCTATAAAATTATGGAAGAGTTTGCAAAATAAAGATCCTACTTTAGGATAATTTGAAGAACATTTGGCAAAATTTCTTTTGGATAATTGTTTTACTATATTTTTTTGGAAGTTGAATGAAATATTTTATTAATATCAACAAAAGCTATTACACAATTACAATGTAAGTCATGTTACAAACTAGCTATTGTTCAATACAATATTTCTAAAATCATGGTTACTAATCGGGTTTTTCAATGTGTGTAAGTTTTAATTAATTAACCTCGATAATCCACAAATGCATGGATCGTTTGCGTAGTACCTAAGGTCTCGGTTTCATGAGGAGGAATAATCTAATCCTAAAATCTAAGATCTGAATAATTCGCAAAATTCAAAATGTACGAAACTAAAACAAGAATTCAATTTAATCAAGTAAATCAATTCAAGAATCAATCACAAAAATATTAATAATTTAACAGTTGCAACACACACTCAAGAATCAATCTAAAGAATTACCAATTGAGAGAAAGTGAATTTTACCTATCTTTAACCCTAATCTAATCCACTACAAATTACTGGATTATTGGTTCTAGACGATCTTAGGGTTGATTACTCCATCTTAAGTTATAAGCATTAACCCTAATTTATAAACCCTAATCAAATTATGGAAGTTGCAATTTCTCAATTAACAACCTATCCAAAACTTAATTAGTTCTGAAGTTGTCTAATAAACTATCAGAAACCTATGCAAGATCTCTTTTCACACAAATTACCGATTTGATTTAATTCTTGTTCTATTAAATTGCCTAACTCTCGTTAGCGCAATTTAATAATTTTCACTCGATTCACCCTCTCATTTTCTTATCGAATTATGCATGTCCAAAATTAAATAACAATAAATCTGAATAATATATAAGGAATCATGTTTCATTAAATCAAAGATAAAACTTCGAAGGTGAGTTTAGAACATCATCAACATCCAAAAAAATCATATCATCAACTGTTATTCCAATTCTACACAATAATAAAACTAAAAATAGCAGGAAATACAAAATTAAATGGATGACGGGAGGTAATAATGTCAAAAAACTCTTGATCAGAGAAGTACGCTGAGTCGACTTCTTCTCCTCTTCTCTTTTTCTTCTTCTCTTTCTTTATCTCTTGATAATTCTCTCTAGAGTTTCTCTAAAAGAGGCTAATGCCAAAGCTCCTCCTGCCTATTTGTCTTATTCTTTAAATATTTTTATGTTTTGAGCAGCCCTAGGATTTTTTTGGGGTCTAAAAGGTTTGAAAAATCCCTCAAAACTTAACATTTTTGAGTGTATGCGCGTCCGCCCAAAGCAGGCCATGATCGTGAGCCATGTCCTAGGCTTTTGTCATGATCATGACATATGGACCACGATTGTGGGCCAACTCTGGTGCTTCTATCACGATCGTGGCCTGTTGTGCCATGATCGTAGACCATTGTTTTGGCTTAAGTGTCTATGAAACTTCTCCATTCTTTGATGTTGAACCTGAAACACTAACAAATACTTTAAGATATCTTAAAAACATAATAATTAAGCTCAAAGATTTGTATTAACCCATAAAACACTTAAAACATAAACAATTAACAAACTAACACAATTCAAACCCTAACAAATACGAAGCGATTGAGTTAACAATTAAATACATATCAAACTAAGCCCTAAAACACGATGCAATTCACACTTATCAACATCCCCACATTTAAATGTTTTCTTGTCCTCAAGCAAACAAAACAACAAACACATAAAATCACGTAACACACAATGTAGTAATGAGACAATGACTTCAACTTTATGAAATAAATTTAATTTTAAACACAATCATTCAAGTTATTTCAAATCATTAACATGCAAAATCCGTGTCTAGGGGTTTTGAACTAAATATACATATTAATCTAAATCCAAGTGTTAAATTATTTACCCTTTTCAATTTCACACACACGTTAATAATTCTTTGATCATTCAAACTCTGTAACTACTCCTAAGTACGTATTGACGAAAGGTCAATGTAGCGCCCCCTTACCGCAGGGTACACACCGGGATGCCCGCAGGTCATTCTGGTACATATCCTACAATAAGGACAAGCTACAAACGATCACTACAATCACTTCACATGGCATCATAATAAAACATAAATATAAAATCACAATCTTTTTGAAACCAACTTTTTCCTAATTTCATTTCATCAAAATCAAATTGTTTACACGTCTATCATCCTGTACTGTTTGTACATCAATCCAAAAAAACCTAGTACAAAGTGCTACATGAAAGAGGAAAACAACAGATTTATCTAGGTCATCCCAAAAATCCCAGCTGATCGACCTGTGAGCCATGAATTCTCTCGCCAAAACAATCTATACGGCTGGAAAAGTCCCTCTGAAGCTAGGAGTCTACTCTCGGTCCTGAAAAGATAACGTTGCAATTTTGGTGAGTTT
>JAOSBK010000009.1:3084054-3097157 GCA_027568895.1 Erythroxylum shatona | reverse complement strand
AAATTCCCAAGCCCAACATAAAATATTTATATAAACACATAATTAAATCAATTAAAGCAAAACTGAAAATAATTAAATAATAAATCCATAAATCAATAAATAATTAATTCAAATAAAATAAAAAAAATTTCGGGGCCCAACAACAACTTTAGAGGATTGACCTACTTTAAAGAGCTTAGGTTTGTCTCTAAAGATCTGGAGTTTCCTCATAGGCTGGAAGGCTTTGTAATTTAAGAACCTATAGTTCCAAACTTCACTTACTACCTCCATGAAATCTTCCTTTTTAGTCAAGAAGTTAAAGAATCTAAATAGGGCATTGAAAGTGGATGAAAAGATGAAACTTTTGATTTTCATAAATGAATGATCAGAACAAAAAGGAGCTATAGGAAATTGTCACAACCAATTCAGATTAACAAGAATTCTATCTATCTTCTTCCTGATGAAGCATCTAACCAATTGTTTATTACTCTAAGTGAAGAAATTCCTTATGTATTTTAATCAGTCACCTCTAACTTGCCAAAATTTTTTTTCCAACTCCTTGCCAAGATTAGAAAATTTAATCATGTCTTTTTGAGCTTTAGAAAGGTGTAAAAATGCATTTAACATCTCCTTCTAATAGTTAAAGCTTGTTCATTGTGTTTTGAATAGAGAAGAGATCCTCCCAATGTTTATCCTTCTGAAATTCAAAGTTGGAAACATAGATAATTAAGATTTCAAAACTGATCTCAGAGCTTGTTAACTTGTAAGATAGAAGGATGAAATGATCAAAACTACATAGGACTATTGCCTACACTTTTTACTTGTTGAATGCATAAAAAATTATACCATTGTATTAGTTTTCATGGTTAGATTCAAAACTCTAGTATTTGCCTAAAAATTTCATAACATTATGTAGCTTATGAGCTTTAATTCTATTTCCAAGTAGTCCAAGAATAATAGGATTTTTTCTAACAAAAAGTGCTTGATAACCTATGTTGGACCCCAAATTTTTATTTTATTTTATTTTCTTAGAATTTAGTCATTAATTGAGCAAGCATAAGTAGCAACTAGAATTTACAATAGACATGTTAGAATTAAAGTGGTAACAGTGTATGGTATAAAGGGCAATTTTGGCATGTCACTTAAGTATAAAAGACATAAGGCGTTAAAGGAAGGGCAAAATTGACATTTTACACTCGTAAAGGGTATAAATGGAAACAGAAGAGTAGTCTTGCTCTCAGAGAAGGGAAAACATGAATAGAAGAGAAAAAGGGGAGAGAGTGTCGTTGGAGAGAAAAGAAGGAAGAACAATTAGGGTTTCATCTTTTCTTAGTTTTCAAGAGAGATTTTGCAGTTATCCAATAAGAGAAAAAGAAAGAGGAAGAGAAGAGCTTTCATTTGAGCCAAACATCTTTTTATTTGGTGAAGATTCAAGGTAAGTTCAATTTTAATCCTTTGAATTTTTGGAAGGGTTTTAGTTTATGAAACTTAGGAAATGTATGGGTTTAAGTATTCTATAATAGATTTTAGTGAATATGCTTTGTGAGTTCTCAAATTGTATTCCTATTGAATGGGATTTTTGCCAATGTTAAAGGGAATCAGGAAAGACAAGAGGAGCAAGAGGAGAGGCACCTTTAAGCAAGTTTTTAAGAAAGGAATCAAGGTGGGTTACACGTTTATAGTAGAGTTAATGAGTCATAAATGTTTTTCCAAATCAAAAGAGTTAAATGATTTCAACCACTTTATAAATGTTTCATTTATTGCTTCTTAAATGATTTGAGAAATTGCTACATGTTTGGTACTTGAATTTTGTTGATGATTTATGAAATGGTATTTGAAATGTATCATGATTATGAGAATCATGTTTCTGAAATGTGCCTTTTTGGGCAATACGTTTACAAGGCATGAAATACATGTTGTGTGGGTTTGTGGTGGTCCATTCTATTCTGTCAAATGCACATTGATCATGTTAAAGGCTTCTCCCACCTACCTGCTAATGACATGGAGCTCTTTCACGGACTCCCTCATGTTTATAAACTATGCAAAATCATTATGTGGGTTTGTGATAGTCCATTCTGTTATTACTGGAGATTTGCAGCAACTCCCTTATGGACCTACCCAAACTATTCTTATGTGCTTATTTGTTTATGAACTGTTTGACAAGTTGAGATTTTGAGAAATATGTGTTTTATGGATTCAATGCGAATTTACTATGGTAATGAATATTTTCAATGGTTTTATTTGTTTTATGTTATAAACTTGTTACCCATGAGCTTTTAAGCTTACCCCCATTCTTTCCCATCTTTAAATGATGAGCAAGAGATCGAGTGATCGAGTCGAGATTCAAGGCATCACTCCAATTTTGCATCTTTTTGTATTTTATGTTAGTTTTTGGAAAACACAAGGCTTTAGCCACATTTCAAGTTTTACTCGTTCATGTATGTTTTGCATTTTGGGTTAAGAGACCAATGTTGTATTGTGGCTTGAAATGCCCTTTAAATCTTTGTAAAACTCTTCTTTTGGTGTTAGTGAAATGTATTTGTGTTTGCTCATGATTTTTCCAAATGATATAGAGTGTGAAATTTTGTATTATCAGAGTTAAGAGAATATTTTTAGTCTAGAGATGAGATTAAAAATGGAAGAAGTTCCCTTTTGTTCATAATAATCTTCTTGTATGGGTATAGTTAGGGTTGTGAAATTGTATTTGCGTTTTAACATTGTTTGAAGTTGGGGTCTAGGTTGAGGTTTCCAAGGTTTCACTGCGGTGAAGACACAAGTTAGTCGCGGCGAACCTTTCTCGAGAGCCACTTCCACTTAATCAGGGAACTTTGCCGCAGTAAAGAAATGACTTCCGCCGTGGCATATTTTACCCAAAGTGTGCATTGCTCGACTTTGGGACTTCGCCACGATGAAGCCAAAAATTAGCCGCGACGAACTTTTCTCGAAGAATTGTTGCAAACGCTCCCATCATTTCACTGTAGTGAACCCAACGGTGCCCAAAAACCTATCACTTATGGGGTTCATTTATACCTTTAATATTCTAGAAAAGCATAAGGATTTAAGAGGGAAAGTAGTTACCAAGCCCTTTAAGTATTCTCCTTTTTCTCCCAGATTTTATGTTAGAGAAAGGAGTAAATTGTTTAGCCTACTCCAAATTCAAATTTGGCTTAGGAATCTCTTAATGTTAGACATCCTCTTTAAGCTCAAAGTAACCACCTGATGTAAATCATTTCCCTACATGTTCCATATTAGTTTTCCCAACTAAGGCTTCCAATTGTAAGATAATTATATTTGTGCTTTAACCATTTCATTAGCAACATTTAGCTTCATAATAGGTATTTTTTTAGGTAGTTCATTTTTGGGATTAATCTCAACACGTATTCTCACAAAACAAAATTTCTTAATTCTAGCAGTGGCTGAATAAAAAACAATAGGTTTCCCTATAGAAACAACAAGAAAATTTAATCAATCTAAAGTCTAGGATCATAATGGTATGTTATGAAAATTAATCCACAAGGGGATAGTTTCTATGTTTTTCCTATCAAATTCCAAACCTAGAGCCCATTTTTGGATGAACACAGGTTACCCTCCTATATGTCATGGTCCAGATTCAATTATCTTGCTCATGCTATCTCCATCAGTGAATTTAAACAGAAAGGCATGTTGCTGAGTAAGCAATATTCTATCTAGTCCTTTGTTTCCACGTAATCTTTGAGCCCAATTTTTCATTAGAGGAAATGCAGGTCTCTTGTTTACAAAAATTCCAACTAGAGTATTGTCACAATTTTTTTCACCCTTCTAAAAAAATTCTAGATGAGCAGTTAAAATGCTATTGACTAAAGTGGTTGGAAAGTGTCTTAGTTTCTCATGAGTAGTTTTATTTGTGGCCATATTTCTCCATGATTTGCTTGTTCCATTTGATTCAACTATTTTTTAGTTTCTTTATTCTTTCAAAAGTTGGCATCCATCTATTCTTACAAGGAGAAATTGGTTCCATGGCTTCCCTAGATGAGAAGAGCCTCCATTGAAGGCTTCTATGAAGTTTCCCTAAATAAAAGGTTACTTGAAACTACCTTAAGCTTACTAGAAATGGATGTTACTGTAGTTAAAGAGAGAAAGTTAATGTTCATTTGAGGAGGAAGTGGATATCTACTCAACCTGATATTACACATTCAGTACAACAACTATATTAGGGTTATGTTACTCAATGAAGATTAAAGTTTTAGATTTAATGAAAAGATGAACTTAATAAAAAAGAGCTTTTTAACCTGGAGATTGTTCAAAAGATTTGGAAAGTAATTTGGAAACTATTCTACATTAGTTATTGATCAAGAATAAGTCAATCATAGGAGAAATACAAGGATTCAATAAGATACATCAATGATTCAGGATTTAAGACTCATAAAAATGGTTTATTATTTTTATTTTCTATCTTGTTTGTTGTTATTTCTTATCTAGTTATAAACTAATTGACATATGGATTTAGGTGGGATGGAACCTAGGATTTATATGTTGAATTGTTTTTTAGTTTAATGAATTCCTAGTTTTCTTAAGATTTACCCATATTTTTATAGTTGATTGAATTGAAGGTGTGAAAGTGAAAGATTCAATTATTTGATTCGTGTATTGAGATTTGAGAGATAAGAGGCAAGATAAGATCATGATTTGGGTAAATATGGTTAAGCATGATTTACTCGAGAGAAAACTAGAAGATCTTCTTAGGTTATGGTAAAACCTGTCAACAAAAACTGAATTAATGGAATTTTAGTTTGTCTTAATTTGAAAGGTGTTTCAATTGACTAATCTAAAGGTAGGAGTTATATGTCTCTAGACAGAATATAATTGTAATATAGGAATTCTTACTAGGGTACAAAAGTAAAAGTATAGTATTCATTAAAATAGAGATAAATTGAATAAAGTAAAGTCGTAGGGAAAACATTAACTAAATCGTGTTTATTCATAAATTAATTTATCTTTGGTCATTACTTTGTTTTAGCATTTAGATTTATTTATTTTATTTTATTCTTCAATCAACCATAATTAGTTGGTATAGCTGATTAAGTTCGTAAATAGTTTGCAATTAGTGACAATCTTTGTTTGATCAACCCGTACTTGTCGATGCTAACTACAATTATATTATACGCTTACAGTTAAAAAATTACACAAACAAGTTTGCCGTGTTGTTGCTAGGGACTAAGCATTGATATTGACTAATTTACAAACTAATTAGACTAGTCGTTTGTTTTATTTTATTTTCCTTTTATTATTGTTTATTGAGTTTGCTCTATTCTTTCTCTTTATAGTGCACTTCTTGTATATGATAGCCTAACAATCTTGGGAATCTTGTCACACTAGATCCTAATATTGAGAGAACCTTACATATAAAAAGAAGGCTCTAGATGAGAATAAAAATTAAGGAAAAAATTTCTTCAAAAAACATAAGGTCCATCAAGGACTTTACAACACCAAATGCCTAATACATCAGCTTCGGTATCGCAAGGCCCAATGTCAAAGTTGTCTACTTTGAGCTAAAGCCCTCTCTTTTTTCCATAATTTAGTTAAATCAATTTGAAGGATTACTTTATAAAGATCCCAATTTGCATTTGTGTTACATTAATGCTCAATAGTGGCTCCTTTAACACTATTAAGCTTATATTGTTCCCTTTCTCACTAGGAGATAAGATAAGAGCATGGTTGTAACCTTACCGATAGGATTCATTACCATATAGGATCAACTGTCATAGGCATTTTTAGCCTCATATTTCTCCTTAGGCAAGACCACATAAATCAAGAACTAGATCACTACTTTTGTGCAAAGGCAAGGCAAATCATTATATGAGGTTGAAAGAGATATAAGGAGTTTTTTTAGTTTATACCCTCATCATAAGCTAGAGAAATGGCTTATTTTCCAGACCTTTCATAACAAGGTGACCTACAACATAGAGATTTTAGTGTATATTACTACAGGAGGATCTCTTAAAAATAAAATTATAGATAAAGAATATATTCAAATAGAGGACATGACTCAGAGCTACTACTATTGGTCAATTTAAGAGCTATTGTGAAGAAGATTTTAGGTAGTATGACTTAATGCTTTGAATATTCTAATTATAAAGGTAGATGCTTTACTTAGAAATTATATCATATTAATATTAATTCTTTTGGCATTACTAACGTGTCTTGTGACATTTTTGGATCCCTATGAAATTTAGTTGTAAACTATCGACTAAGGAACTAATTTTCCTATGAGTGCTCTATTAAATATGGTACTCATTTAATATCCCCCAATAAAAAGACTACCCTTTTTCCAATACTGATAACCCTGGTTAAAAGAACCATCCTAACTTCTCATATAGAAATAGGTTTAACCCTCCTTACAGTATTGGAAACCATTTAGTTTCCAATCTCGACCTTATTGCCCTCCTCCTTAAAAGAATAACTTAGAGTCTCATCTAGAGAACTTCTTGACAACCCAATCCAAATAAAATGTGGAATTCAAAAAAGAAATTAGGAAGCCGTACTCTAAGTTAGATTCTATTGTTATCCATAACAAGATGTTAGAAGCTCAAATAGTTTAACTTCCTGGCCTAGCTGTGATTTCTTGATAGTTATATGAGGAAGTATAATTAAGGATTGGTAAGCTATTATAAAACCCAAAGTTGAGGGAGATTATAGATATAGAGAATAATGATAAAAAGAAACTGTGTGAGAAAGGTGACATTGGTAAGGAGAAAAGAGAAGAGAGTGAGGAACCTAAATACAATCCCCCTGTACCATACAAGCCACCTCTGTCTTTCCCTTAAAGATTCGCTAAGGCTAAAATAGATTTAAAAAAAATAGATAAAAAAATTTAGGAAGTTGTGAGATTCCATATAAAATCTTGTATGTTAATATCCCCTCTATTGATGCTTTGGAAGAAATGCCCTCTTACATCAAATTTTTGAAGGAGATATTATCTAATAAAAGAAAGCTCAAGGCCTATAAAACTATGGCCTTAATGGAAAAGTGCAATGATATACTTTAAAATAAATTGCTTCATAAACTCAAAGATCCCGATATCTTATCTATTCCTTGTGTTATTATTGATCTAAGCTTTAACCTCTCTTTAAGTGATTTAAGGATAAGTGTAAACCTTATACAATTATCTATTTATAGGAAGCTCAAGATGTGAGATTGATGGACTTGTGTGATGCTCTCTCTCTCTCTCTCTCTCTCTCACACACACACACACACACATAGATATATATATAGATTGTCTAGGCAACTGAACCCATCATTCTATAGTATAGAATTCCGAGCACCAAGTGTGAATCCCACAGAGACTACGAGTATTATTACTAACTCTCTTTATATTATCTAATTGATTAAGAAAATGGTGATCAATTATGTTTAAAAATAAACAATAAAATAAAGATAAATTAACACAATTAATAAACAAGAAAGGTAATATAACTAAAAATCAACTAACTAAACAACAATATTTGGAATTCGAATTTTGCTATAACTTCTCTTACAATTATGGTTTCACATATTAATTTAATCTAAAGTTCATTAGAGGTGGAAATTCCTTAATTATGCTAATATCTTTATTAAGAATATTAACAACTAAACTAAGGTTGATTAATTTAAATTTTTTCTAATTAAAACCCCTAGAATTGCATTAATCGATTTGTGAATTTTACTATTAGTTTGTCAATAACATAAAAGATTTATGTTGACCTATCTCTAAATTGCTATGTAACTATTTTCAATTATGTTAGATCTATTTATACAAAGGATTTCTTAATCTTAATCATATGAAATCACATATGAATCAATATACTAATAATATAATTTCAAAAATAATTAAGAACATATAATTGAATCTCAATGAAACTAAAAAATAAAATAAAATAAAATAAAATCACTACAAATTCCATCCTGGGATTTTTCTAATCTAGATACCATAAATATATTAGTTACTAATCATATCTAACACAATATAAAAAAAATCAATGATAACATGATGAAGTCTCTTTAATCTTCAGCAGCTTCACTCTAGATCGCTGAAGATACACTATAAGAGGGTCTCATTGGTTGTTCTTCATATTTTGTATTGTCTTAGGGTTCCCTCTAATGTTTCTCGAGCTTCCTTTTTTATTCTACCACTTAATCTTGGATTTTAAAATTTAAAATCAGGATCCTAGGAGATATATAAGCATATTGATAGCAGTGTATTTCAAACAAACATGTGATGCTTGCAAGAATACGATCCTATAACATCAACATGAGCCACTCACCACTTAGAATAAAGTTTTTCATAATTAACAAGGCTATGTTCTATACAAATTAAACAATATGCCCCCAAACTCTTCAAACATGGCCACACTTGTCATGTACTCTTTAACTTACCCAAAACCATACTAAATTACTACACACTTAACCGAATTCATTCTTTTTAATCCAAAAAAGTGAATTAGACCCTAAAAATAAAATATAAACAACTTAACGTCAAAAATAAAAATAAAAAATAAATAAACAAAATGCAATAGATGTGAGCCTTAAAATATGATTGAATTAACACTCATTAGAGATCTAAAGCTTACCACCATCACCTTGCAACTGGAAAATTATTTCATTAGGTATCTAGTAGGTATATACCTATCAAGGTTGTTAAGTCCTTTATTCCTATTAATGTTGTTATTTTAGAGCTGAAGGAGGACACTCAAATCATCATCATCTTATGGAGGCCTTTCCTAGCCACATATAAAGTTGTTATGTATATGAAGAATGGAAAGCTTTCCTTAAGTATTGATGGTGAGATGTTTGAGTTTAACTTAACTAATGATATAAACATCCTTCTCTTAGATATTGTTATTATAAGATTGACATGACTAAATAATTAGTGAAAAAGTAGTTAAGTTGAACTAAATGATCCATTCAAAGAATGCTTAGTAAAATCTAGCCCACTAAATAGTGGGAGTGAAGAGAAGACTCCAAAATATAGAGCTCAAACTTCTTCTTTCCACTCTCAGACATTAATTCCATGTAACTAATTTGACATATCCTATGATTTTGAATGCAAATTGAAGTGAAATTGGGACTTAAAAATGAATAGAAACACTTAGGTTGCATCAAGATGTTATGAGGTATACCATTAGTGATATTAAAGGCATTAACCTATCAATTTGCTTGCATAGGATATTGCTTGAGGATTATTATAAGCCTTTAATTGAGCATCAAATGAGGTTGAATCCCAATATGAAGCAAATTGTCAAAAAGGAGATGCTTAAACTTCTAGATGTCAGGATAATATATCATATATTATAGTAGCTTCTTTTATTACAAGGTAAAATGGAGTCAACTATGAGGATGATGAATTAATAGCCATTAGAACAATCATGGATTGGAGGATTTGCAAAAATTATCAAAAGTTGAATAGGTAACCCGAAATGATCATTTTTTCCTTTTCTTTTATTGACCATATCCTTGACAAGTTAGAAATGCATTCGTTTTTTTAATATATGGATGGTTATTATAGTTTCTTTCAAATCCCTATCTATCCTAGTGAATAAGAAAAGATCACATTCATATGTCATTATGGCACTTTTTCTTATACTAGGATGCCTCTTGGTCTTTATAATGCTCCTATTACTTTTAAGTGTTACATGATGGGAACATTTTTATTTCATTAAGAATATTATGGAGGCATTCAAGGATGATTTCTCCATATATGGCATTACTTTTGATCAATGTTAAAACAATTTGTTTAAAGTGTTACAACGATGCGAGGAAATCAACCTAGTCCTAAATTTGGAAAAGTGATATGTTCGTCTTCTTAAGATTTACAATCTATTGTCTTCAAGGAGCAAGAAGAAGAAGGATTAGAGCAATAGGAGACAAGAAAGTGTCAAAAGGAATGAAGAATAACATAATTCATGGCTTGAGAAACGTCACACGGCCATGAAAAATTTGTCATGGGCATGAGAGTGTTATCACACCTATGAAAATATGTCATGGTTGTGACACTTTGATAGTTGTGCATTAGTGTATGTTTTTCTAAGTATCTGGCATGTGTTTCTTGTGTAATATATTAATATTATTGTGTTTTAGGACTTGTTTTGTGTGTTTTTGTTTAGTTTGATCTTCATGGCTATTCTTTTGTATTTCATGTTGGTTTAGGGTAAGAATTGATCATTTTGGTGTAGGAATGGAGAGTGGATAATTTTGTGATTGAGCTAGAGATCAAGAGAAGAGAAAAGAAGTAGAGCTGTTGAAGAACAAAAACCCACGACCGTGGGATGCAGCACGTTTCCCACGATCATAGGAAATCTATGGAGAAAGTTTATGTGACATTAACCCACGATTGTGGGATGCTTAGCCTGAGGAGCTAAACGAATTTCACTTTTTTTAAGGGTTTTATGATAAATTGTTTTATGATATATAATGTCACAAAATCCCTAAGGCTGAGTGTGTCGTGGTAACTAGCCTCCGATAGATTGAGAGCCTGGAGATAGGTGGAGAATCAGGGTTTTCATTCTCAATTGAGCAAAGAGCATTTCTGTCATCCAGATTTTCCAGATTTGGGCAAAGAAGAGGAGGAGCTCACCCCATATAGTTCTTATTTTGATTTTTTCTAGCATGTTTATGATGGATTGTTTGGTTATTGGGGATGTTAATGACATTATGATTGGCTAAATTAAATTTTAAGGGTTTGTTGTTTGAACTATTTGTGAACCTTTAGTTGTTGATTTAATAATACAAATGTTTGTGTTATTAATTGAGCTCAAAACTTGCAACAAATTGAAAAAGTGAGTTTGGTAATTTGTACTAAATATACAACGAGAGTTGACATTTAATAGACCTATAAATAACAAGTTATCAATTAATTAGGAAGAGATTTCAATAGATTGATACATTGCCTATAGGATAGCTTCATATCTAGTTGAATGTTTAGGAAAAGCTTTGTACATCGAGAGATCCCAAAGTTAATCCTAATTTATTTAACTAGTGACATATAGTTACACCTTGAGAGAGGGTAGTTAAAATTTTAGGAAATCTTAGGCTAAGCATAAATTGAATCAATTAACTAGAGGGGAGAAAATAAGGATAATGATAAGTCATAATTCTTAATCTTAATTTCCTCCAAGTTGTAGTTTATGTTTTTGGTTTAGGTTGCGTTGTTTCCTTTTACCTTTAGTTTGTCTTTATTTTACTTATCTTTTTAAATTTGATTGAATCGGTTTCTTAAACAAAGAATAACCTGAATTAAGCGGTGCCTAAGCACAATCCTCGTGGGATTGACATTTTCTTTTTACTATAAGTTACCACCTATATACTTACAGTTTTGAGCGTAAACTAATAGCTTGGTTTACATTCAACAATTTTTTGGCGTCATTGTCAAGGATTGTTTGTTTAGCATCTTATTTAGTTTAGATTATTTTGATTTAAGAATTTTTTCATACTTTTCCTTGTTTCTTTGCAGGTGCATGAACATAAGGAACACATGAAGGACTGCTGAATATCGTGACAAAGAGTTATTAGATATCACAAGGCATGAATGAGAGTTGAGAAGAGCGAAGCGCCAAGATATTACACAAAGAAATATGGTGGAAGAAGGATAATAAGGAGGGACTGAAAGGACATTGATGGACTTTATGAGGCCAGGACTCAGTCCTCAAGGAGTTATGAGGCTAGCAATTTAAGCTAACAATTTCGAGATCAAGTCGGCACTCCTTAACATTCTTCAGAGTAATGTACAGTTTTATGGGTTGTTTAATCAAGATCCCAACACCCATCTCGCTAACTTTTTAAAGATATGTGACACCTTCTGGTTTAATGGGATGTCTGACGATGCCGTGAGGTTGCGATTATTTTCTTTCACTTTGAGAGATCGGGCAAAAGTGTGGTGCAACTCACTCAGTTCAGAGCAGATTACTACTTAGGAATAGCTAGCCTAGGCATTCCTTGCTAAGTACTTCCCATTGACCAAAACAACAAGGATTATAAAGGAAATCACAAATTTTCACTAAAGTGATGAGGAGTCTTTATATGAAGCTTAGGAGAGGTTTAAAGAACTATAGAGAAGTTGCCCCCACCACAACCTTTCAAGGGAGTTCCTCATGCAAACATTCTATAATGGTGTAAATCAAGGCATAAGAGGAACCATAGATGCAGCTATTGAAGGTTCTTTGATGAGGAAAACTATCGATGCAGCTCATGATCTTTTAGAAGAGTTGGCAAGAAACAATTGTATGTGGTCAAATGAGAGTAGTAGACTAGCCCAAAAGGAGCAAAAAGGTACGATCCCAATTGAATCTGTTACAGCTTTACAGATATAGATCACAACCCTCATCAAGCAGTTGAGCAACATGCAAGGAGCATCTTCAGTGGTGGAAGTTTTGGAGTGCATGCCCAAGTATGCAAAGTTTATTAAGGATATATTAGCACATAAACACACTTGGGAGGACAATCAGACAATTACTTTGATGGAGAATTGTAGTTTGATTATTTCAAGCACGATGCCTTCAAAACAACAAGATCCAAGGAGTTTTATGATTCCATATGTTATTGGTGACTTTGAATTTTCTAAATGCTTATTTGATTTAGGTGCAAGCATTAACTTGATGCCTTTGTTTGTTTTAAGGAAATTGAGACTATGAAAGGTCAAGCCAACATCCATACTAATTAAAGTTGAAGATCAATCCATCAAGAGGCCATATGGAGTTGTAGAAGATGTGTTGGTAAAAATGGATAAATTTATTATTCCTGTTGATTTTGTTGTGTTAGATTTTGAAGCTAATAAAAATTATCCATTGATTTTGGGTAGGCCTTTTATGAATACTAGTAGGACATTAGTTGATGTGTATGAGGGAAAACTTGTTTTGATAATTATTGATGAGCAGGTTGAGTTTAAAATATCTAAATCTTTGAAGAAACCGATGGATGGTAAATCATACATAAAGATTGATGTTGTGGATGAATGTGTGAAGGAGCTTGAAGAGGAAGTTAATGAAGTTACTGAAGTGCATAGGGATGAGAGTGAGAGAGAAGAGGAGTTATGTGAGGATGTTGGACCCCGAACTTTTAGTGAAAATTAGAAATATTAAAATGAAATTAAATGAGTGTTTTTGTATATGAACTTT
>JAOSBK010000009.1:3058057-3074441 GCA_027568895.1 Erythroxylum shatona | reverse complement strand
CTGAAAATAGGTTAACCAATCCTATAGGTTCTTTAGGTTCAGGTTCAGGTTCAGGTTCGTAAAATTGCCGAACCTGATATTCAGGTTCAGGTTCAGGTTATTTATGAACGGGTCAGGTTACCCTATCATAAACACCCCTATTCAGCGTGTCTTCCTATTGCTTATTGCCATGTTGTGCATTGTCGGCATCATTAATATCGAGCTGCTTTCTCACACGTATTATGCTAACGAATTTTTGCATATACTTGTTGTGTCTGTCATTTGTAGTGGTTCCTATGGCTTTGACCAAAATGATTCAACCTTTTTCTAGCCATTAACATGAATCAATGCACTTACTGCAACTTTTCGTATGATGTTGACACCATAGTGCGCACTCGTGAAAAAGTTTTGGAATTAATTTGAAAGGAAAGTATATATATATGTACACATATATAGAGAGATATAGATATAGATGCATAGCCTATACGATTTCATTTTGTTGTGTTCAGATGCATTAAACAACGTCGTTTTGCACCAAGTAAAATGACATCGTTTAGGCTGTCTAATACAGGTGATAGTCAACATCTCTCCCTAGACCACAGCTTGCCTCGCCTCCTTCCACCACCAAAGTACCAGATGTCGCCTCAGCTTTTAAAAAAAAGAAATGAAATTAATTAATAAAGAGAGTCATACAATCTGGAACATAGGGGAATACCCTTAGCTACGTAACCTTAGGGTTAGGTGAACATTTAGAGTAAGAAACAAATAGGAATTTTTTGTTTCTTCTCATTAAGGTGTTAAATTAGTCCAAATATTTTTCAACTTTACCAGATCAATTGAAGATAGGAATTCGGTTCTTTAAAATTCATTTTCTTGTTTGTACTTTGAGCCCCATTTATGTTTTTAAGTTGTGAAAAGATGGGAATGAGGATTTGCAATTTATAACCTGAACTTGGGAATTTATAGCACTTACAAGTCCCAGCACTTACAAGTTACAATATCTATTACTCTAGATGGTTCTCTCTTCTTATTTTTAAGTTAGTAGGAGCAAGTTATTAAATAATTTTTTTAGTTTGTAATTTATAGAAATATATAGGGTACTAGGGTAGTGATCTTTTAACTGAGTGTGAATTGGTTGCAGAGAGGTCACTCGCTGATGTTTAAGTGTCTCATTTTCACTAGAAAAGTGATGCATTCCTTTCTTATAGTAGTATATTTTTTCTCCCCCTCATTTGTGGCCCTCTTGATGTAGTGAACTTTATAAAAACAACATTCAAGGGACTATACCCATTGAGCTTGGAAAATGAAGAGCCTCGTCACTTCATCAACTTGGATTTGTGAAACAATAACATCACATGCTAGTAGATTTTTGACTTATAACTTGATTTTTTGTGTCTAAGTGTGCTTGTGCATTTGCTTTAATAATTAATATAGCTTGAAGATTATAAGCATCTTGGCATAAAGCCAAGATTTGCTTATCAT
Source organism: Erythroxylum shatona (assembly GCA_027568895.1). Lineage (NCBI taxonomy): Eukaryota > Viridiplantae > Streptophyta > Magnoliopsida > Malpighiales > Erythroxylaceae > Erythroxylum > Erythroxylum shatona. The sequence continues at coordinate 3,072,980 of JAOSBK010000009.1, read as the reverse complement.
GAACATAAGAAATAAATATGTTCATATTGTAGCTTAATTATACATGTCATAAAGCAACGCTAATAAATACATGGTGAAATTAGATTAAAAGGTAATATCATTTTCATATTGGTGAAATTAGATTAAAATGTGATATCATTCACACTAAAGTACTACATGTAACAAATTTTGTTTTCAACCTCATATTGGCAAGTAAGCTCACATCTACATCAAGCGCTGTGTGTTTATAATATCTTTAACTCAATGTCTAATTCAAGACATAAAATCATCAAAGATGATTGGCTATAGTGAACACATATATGGTTTATATAAGATCTTTTTATTAGGCATTGATAATAGGTCACATGTTATTACTAATGATGAAGCTTACTTTGATCTGTGGCATTTTAGGCTTGGAAATCTCTTAAAAGAAAATTGCAATAACTAAGCAAAAGAAATGCACATATAAAAATGTTACATCTAGATGCTCATTGTGTGTCATTTAACTTTCTTTTTTTCTCACCATCTTTATTATAATGGTATATTCCCCTTCTACATGATAAAGCTTGGAGGATTTTGATTTCATATAATAAACAATGGTAGAGTGTTGGAGACTTTATGGTCCACATTAACAGCTATAATAAGAAACTTGATTCAATCATGCTTTAAAAATAATATACATCATAATCATCATTATTATAAAAAACTTAATTCAAACATGCTTCAAAAGTGATGTATATTACGATCATGATTATCATCATCATCATTTTGATTGCTAAATATTTATCAAAATATATATACGCATGTAAATGTCCACGTATAACTTATATATTTGTATATGTTGATTGTTTCAGATGGATGAGCATATTCCTTCAGTGAAAAGTTCTACTTTGGAACTGAAGAGTATATTAGTATAGACTTTTAATTTGGTACCAAGTGAAGAAACAATTCATATTAAAGGACCAGGTTCATAAAGAAGAGATGTTTGGAATCACTTTAACGAGACTAGATCAATGGCTGGAGGAGAGAAGGTAGATTGTAAATATTGTCACAAGATGTTGGTCAAGAGTTTAAATGAAATGACTTCTATAGCTTATGGTAGCAATAGATAATGGTTTTTGATAACTAATATGGTTAATGGTGATGAGCATCTACTTTCTATAATTGATAGCAAAATATTTAGGATGTTACTTTCCTCATTCCAGCTAACCTTTAAGATCCCAACTCATACTACCTTAAAGAAAGATATTTTTAAGATATATACGAATCAAAAGAAAGAATATAAAAAATATTGTCAATTATTTAAGGACAGATTGCCATCACATTGGACATGTGGATAATTGATAGCCAAAAGAAAGGTTGTATAGCAATGATGACATACTATATTGACACCAACTAGATTCTGTGCAATCAACTACTTGGGTAAATTATATTCTTTAATATTATTATCATTTATTTTATGATTATGTTCATAATTGATATTTGTTCAAATTTTTAAATTGTAGGTTTATTTATATGTTGGCACCACATATAAGAAAAAGGTTGACAACCTTGTTAATCGAGTGTTTAATGGATTGGAATATCAACACCAAACCGTCTATCATAACACTCAAAAATTGTACCATAAGTGATGTGATGATGAAGAAGTTGAAGAATAATTTATGAGTTAGGAGCTTATTGGTTGGTGGGAGGTTATTCTATATGCCATGTTTTGCGAATATTCTTAATTTGATTGTGAAGGATGAGTTAGAGATGATAGAGGAAGAAATATAGTCAATCCAAGGTAGTGTAGTGCATTAGAGTGCAACGCCCAAAAGATTTAAAATTTTGAAGAAACTGCGGGATAGCTACACATTTCATGCATAAAGAAGTTGGCACTGGATTGTCCTACCATATGGAATTCAGCCTTCAATATGTTGTAGTTGACAACCTAATATATTGAGTTGTGCAATAGGTTGAGATAAAGAGATACTTAACGTACTTACTTGCCTACAGAAGATTAATAAAAGTTAGCTAAAGAACTTTGTGCAAAGTTGGAAATTTTTATACTACTAGTAATTTGTTCTCAAGAACAAAATATTCAACTTCATATAGTTTCTTTAGCAATATGTACGAGATTAAGAAAACTATATCTAATTAGATATTTTATTCCATTTATGTGAACTGGGTTATGGTAGAATAAATGACAGAGAAGCTCAATTCTTATTAGTATATAGTAGGAGATATTGTGACAGTCATTTCTGTATTGGGCCTAAGTACAAGATGGAGGGGTTTATTTTTATTGTGACATATTGTACGGTGTTTGGGCTCTAGAATTGTTTAATGACATCAACTAAGATTGAACAAAAACTAGGATAATAGTAGTTCAGTTTTAGCTTTATATTTAAGTTCAAGTTTAGGTTCATCTTGTTCTAAGACCAGTGTGAAAACCCCCATTTACAAAATTCATGAAAGAAAAAAGTGCTAGGATTCTTATAATGTGAAAGGGATGGATAAATATTATTTGATGGCAAATTGTATGATCGAAGTTGAAGGTATGAAGTTTGATGTATTGCTACGGTGGAAGAATCATGAAAATGAAATTCCGATCATACAAACAATTGTATGAGATCTTTTAGCGATTCCAACATCTACTATTGCTTCAAAGATGGGGATCTTGATGACAAACTCTATTATTTATGATATATAAAATATCTATCTTTCTTTCTGATATTATCTTATCTTATATTTTCTTTGTATATTAATACAGATAATGATACAGAGGAGACTAATCATTCAATTAAAAAAATTGAACAATATTCAACTGTGAAGGTCTATTTAATTGTTTATTATCATATGTTTAATATTCATTTAAGGCAATTAACACATTATCAGGTATAATATATAGAATAATTTTGCTACATGCAAATGAAGTAATTCGAGCTATTAATGATCCTTATTATAGTGATTAACTATACCCTTTTTCCTCTATTGCAGGTTTGTTATCTTTAATCTTTGTTTCTAGATTTAATTATTTTATTTAATTACTATAGTCTTTTATAATTAAAGATATAATTTTTTAGTTGTGTGTTTTTATACAAGTTCAACAATGTTGTCTCTACCTTACTCAATTTCAATATCTACTCTTCACTCCCCAACAGTCCATTTATATTGATAATTTCATTTTGACTTTCTGTAAATTATATCACTAAATTTTTTTGATAATATTAAGATGATGATACTCTTTTATTTTGATAATAAAATGATTTTTGTGGTATTACTATTTTATGTATTGGATAATTAAATCCATAAATTTATGGGATTTATCATATGGATGCTTAGATTGTATGGGGACAGATCCTCTGTCACCAAATTTGTGTACCAACCCTGTCCCATTAGATTTAAGCCATTCATTTGTGTGAGACTCACATAAATAAATGGCTTGGATCTAATGAGACAGAGTTGGTACACAAATTTGGGGACAGAGGATTTCATGTCAGATTATATAGCCAGTAATAATAACATTTAAAGTCCAAACTAATATCATTTATATGGGCTGATATTATTTGTTCCATTGTGTTAATTAAATGAATATGACATTTCACATATACCATTTTTTTGGTTCACTTTCTTTTATAATAAATTTATTTTGTCTTATTCATTTCAAAATTTTATGTACACTTAATATATATATGAATTTTTTGAAAACATATTTTTATTAAACAATTATGAATTATGTTAATTAAATGAATGTGGGATTTATCATATACTATTTTTAGTTCACTTTATTTTAAATAAATTTATCTTGAACTTATTCATTTTAAAAATTTTTGTTCATTTAATATATGCATTTTTTAAGCAATTATGAATTATATTAATTAAATAAATGTGACATTTCTCGTATACCATTTTTTAGTTCACATTCTTTTAAAATAAATTTATTTTTGAACTTATTTATTTTAAAATTTTATGTATATTTAATATATATTTTTAAAAAATTATTAATCAGTTATGAATTATATTAATTAAATGAATGTAAATATAGTGTTTTTTGGTTCATTTTTTAAATAAATTTATTTTGAACTTGTTTATTTCAAAATTTTATTTATTTTTATATATAGATTTAAAATCATTTTAATTTTTTAAACAACTCATTTTAAAAATTAAAAATTAAAAAAATATCAGACCCTAGTGCAATCAAACTTTAAGCCAAACAAACTTAATAGCCTGAAGTTCAATCAAAATTCGGACAACCTAAATTTTATTGAACTTAGCTTAGGCTGAATTCGGGCATAATATTATCTAACCCAAGCTCGGCTCGACCTTTGCAAACTTTGAAATTAACCATCAGAAAATAAACTGGAGTCCATATGCTGTCCACAGCTAAGTTCGAATCTGACAAGAACTTTTGATATTTGCGAATTTTCATGCTTTTTAAAGAGAAAAAGAAGTCGTGACAGAGAATTCGCTTTTTTGACAATTGTTGCATGTAGAAACTGCAGCTATTGATTAATGGTCGTCGTTGAAATGAGCTTGCAGGCACTTGTTGGTCCTGGTGCATATCCAAATCTTGCGAGGCACTTGTTACGCAGCCAATCCTGCCTTTTGTTTGCGTTTCCGTCTCGAAGATGCTTAAGTATATTCTCCAGTCCAGAGGCGCGCCTGTCAACACAGCATTCGTGCGGAGGCAATTGGAGTGAACATCGATCACAAGTTGACCACCTCCAAAAAGTTGGAATCTACTTTCTTGTCCTCTCGAAATAACTTTGCCCAAACGTTTGAAGATTGCTACGTAAGAGCCAGAACCACCACTTAAAATGGGCAGAACTTGACAAAAAACAATTGGCTCTGGTAGACAAGGCAGTTGTCGTAGCACGTGTCATGAATTATGACTGATGCCCGTCTGTTGCATTGCATCTATCTATCGAGTGATGCCCGAAATCGTCAATGGATACATGCGATCTTATGGCACATGGCATCGAATTAGATTTGAGAATTATGGGAATCCACCAACAGTTTTCATTGCTTACGTGATACAAGTTCATCTTTAATTTAAAAGTTAAACTTTATATACATTTGATTATAAAGTTGAATTATTAATAAATAATTTGGTTCTAATAGTAAGTAGAACCAATTAGGTGACGAGATCCACAAACTCAACAGAAGAAGACAATTAGAAAATACAAGATAAGTCACCGCGGCGTTTTTACTACTCTTAACAACCATGTTCCGTAAGTCTGATAAATCTGACCCCCAACTTTTCTCCACATGCTTATCTAAAGTAACGACTCTCATCAATCAGTTGCAACCACCAACGAATGGGAATAGGAAAATGAGAAAGATCAACCAAGGAGAACTCTTCTGTAGCCAAGAAATGACTCTCTTTCACATCTGACGTCATCCAGATTTCCTTGATCCTCGCACCTCTTGGCCTACAATTGCGTGATTATAGAATGATTGGGTTAGTTTACGTTCTTGAGTAAATCAATTAGTTAGCAATGATATTATTAGTTTAATTAATAAAAATAATTTTTATCATCATGTATTTTATTAATTATATTTGACATTTTAATATTAAAAACAAAATCTTTAGAAAAAATATTGTGCTTAAAATTATAAATAGATTATAATTGTGTTCAATTTTTATTTATTATTATTCTTAAATTATTCCTAATTATTGTTTCAATTTGATGAGATATTACTTTTCTAAAATGAAAATAATTTTTTTTCCAAAAAATAAGAAATCTGTTACACCCTTTGTTCAATTTTCAGATAACCGAGTTGTCCTAAAATAATTAGTGCCTATTGCTTAATACACACAATAAGGCCACTGTTATTAGTGGGGTGTTCTTTATCTTAGATAGGTATCTATCCATCTTATTGCCATTCTTCTCTCCATCTATCCACTATTTCACGTTGCCCATTTTAGCTTAATGGATCAAAGCGACTTCAATTGCCCTCCCTTCTTATTGATTGTGAAGTTCATAATAGGCATCTAGTAAACTCAATTCTGCGCAATTATCTTGGGGGACTTTTTCAAGGTATCCCTTGCAACTTCTTTTTTGGTGAGTTTTGGGCATTTTAGTTATATTGATTGCTACTTATTAGATGCTTCATCTCTCTCCCTACTGCTTCTCCTAGACTTAGGATAAACCTGGTAATGGATAATAAGTTAAAGAGTGATTTCATTGACTAGAAATTAGCATTTCTAATGTACTCTTTGGGCATCCACTTCACCTATAATCCTTCTTTGTCATTAAATAATCCATGTATTATTTTAACCGTTAGTGACCTATTTGAGTTCCCAATCCTCCTTGAGTTTTATGCAAACAATTATCCTTCTATTTGATTTTGGAAACCCTTTACTATTTCCAACTCCACTTCTCAAGAAGTTCTTAAGAAACCTTTCAATATCCTTGATTATTTTGGTTGGTAGGAGATGTGGGCTCTAGGAAATATGCATCCCATTTGGAATTGAATTTATCAAATGTACTTTACCTATAAAAGGTAAATGCTTTGACATCCAATTGTTAGTTCTACCTAAAATAACATCAAATACTAGCTAACAATCCTCGTAGGATAGTTTTGAAGCTGAAATAAGAAGTCCAAGATACTTGAGAGGAGCTTTAGAGTGTCCATTGGCAAATGGATTGAATTTGCATCAACTTCATATGGCAAAAGTAGGTCATCAACAAATGACATGTTGAATAACTTAATTCTCTAGCATTTATAATGTAATTTGAAGGGCAAAAGTAGGCCATCAGCAAATGACATGTTGAATAACTTAATTCTCTAGCATTTATAATGTAATTTGAAGGGTCTACTTGGGATATCTGATAGGTTATCAACCTTACCAAAGCCTTTATTGGTAAGGAGAACCATTAGGGAGAAAATAGATTTTCCTATTTGACTCATTTTCCTCCCTTGAACAATTGGGTAACTTTTCCATTTACCAACACACTAAAAGATGACCATGCATTGGGCAATCCAATTAATGAATTTAGAGGGGAAACCAAGAATATATAGGGTATGGAATATGAAAGACTAGTTGAGATTGTCAAAGACCTTAGTGAAATCTATCTTCAAAGAACAACTTTTAATGTTTTTATTGGAATTGTAATCTTTAAAGAATTCCTAAGTCACTAATAGATTATCAATGTTCCTTCTTGCAATAAAACTAGATTTTGGGAAATTAACAACATCTTCCATTACGGATTTAAGTCTTAGGGCAATTATCTTCTAGATAATTTTGTAGAGTAGGTTATAATAGGAGATTGGCATGAAGTCCTAGAAGGATGATGGTGACAAATATTTGGTACATTTGTACCGTCTCTGAGCCAAATGAGTTTTGCTCTCTGTTGGAAAAGGAGGAATGATAGTTGATTGGTTGTATGTAAAGAGATAGAGCTAATTTTTCATTGGAAAGTATAATTGGGTCTTGTGGAGAGATTGCACAAAGTTTCTAAATATCAGCAAGCTCATTGATGGACTTCATTAAAGCATGATCACTGCATCCTCTTGAAGAATTAAGAAGCCTGAGTTCCTTTTTAATACTCTTTAGCTTTTGAACACAAACAAATTGTTTAATGCCCTTATGAATAACATCATGGCTCTTTATGGAAGCATCCAAGAAACCTAATTCATTAACCAAAAAGTTATTAAATCTAAAAGGAAAAAATTTGTACCCTTATAGAATAACTATTCAATGATGATGGGAGTGTCATCGAAGAACAAAGGATCTCTGAAATTTGCAATGTTGTTAGGGAAATGAGCTAACCAATTAGTATTAATAACTTAATTTCTTCCTTACGAACCAGGTAGAGTTTTGCTTATTGGACCAAGAGAATTGGTGCCCAATTTTTTTCAAATTAGTTACTGCTAGCTTTTTAACACATTCTTAGACATCATCTGAGAAGTTTATGAGATTACAATTACTTTGAGCTTCAAACATGCATGTGATTGAATTGAAATCACCATATAACATCCATGGTTTGTCATTGTTATTGCTGAAATGGATTGACTTATTCCATAAATCCTTCCTCTGAGGCCTGAAGTTATTAGCATATATAAATGATATTAGTAACTTTATTTTCTCTTGCAAGAACTAAACTATGTTCGTTCATTAATAGTAACTTCTGGAGACTCCCTGCTCCTCTTAGTCAACTGCATCCACAATAATCCCCAAATTCATCCATTGCAAACACCTTTTATTGGACAGACCTTCCAACTTGTAAACCATCAAACAAGATCACTATAGATATGCTCAGATTCAGGAATCCAAAAGTAAACTAGAGTAGAATTGTTTGGCACAATATTCTTCCTCCAAAGGTATCTTTTTTTCTATAGCTTATTGTCAAGAATCGACTTAATACTACTCCTTGACATCAACAGAAGCTGCTTTCTACGTTCTACACAAGATGAAACTAAAGATTATATATTCTTCAAATGTCCAGTTTCTAAGTTTATTTGGGAACAGGTGAAGTTAAAAGGCTCATGGATTGGTTCTGATAACTCTATCTCCATCATTATTCTTTGGCTAGCCACTTAAGCTTCTATTCCCGTGATTGACAAATTTATATACTTACTAGCTATAAGATTATGTGTGCAAACAATCTGGAAAGAAAGGAATGTAAGAAAGTTTTTATCAAAATGCAAAATCGTAGATGCACTTATCATTGAAGTTAAACATGGGAGCTGAGAAATTATTTTACTGGGAAAACTTGCAACAGATTATAGCTCCACTCTACTACTCTCCTTGAATCTCTATGTCGTGTGCTACCTACATATTCAATGTGATATTTTGTGTTTTAGGTGTATCTAGTGTGTTCCTTTATGTTGAGGATTAATCCTATGAAACTCCTTTGAGGATATAAACTTCTTTATTTATTAATTAATTCATTTTTTCATTTAAAAATTCAATACGATATTATAAATTTGAAAGAATTGAAATATTAGATAAAATATTTTGTATGGATGATTTGAATTGTTTAAATAAAAATTTTCAGACAAGGAAATCCTAAAGTTATTATTCACTATTTAAAGAATTTTTATAAATGAAATATGTAGTTAATTAGAAAATATAAAGTAGATACTTAAATAAAATGATGGTTATTGTTATCTAATTTAACAGCAAATTATTGCTTTAATTGAATAACTAGATAAAATAGATAAATTCTTCTCTTTATGTTAAGTTAGATTAGTCTATTCAATTTGAAGACCCCTTAAATGAATAATATGCATTCCAATTGATTGGTTTAATTTTAGTTATTTTATCATAAAACAAAGATATATACCTATACAACGATTTATTTTATTAAGATATTCAAGATCAAGAAATATATAATTCTCTTTTGGGTAAGTTCTACGGTTGGAGCTAACAAATGTCAACTATTAAATTTCATTCAAAATTTTCAATGGGTAACTTGATAATTCCTCAAACAAATAATGTAATGAACATCATTTGTTAAGATACAAGGAGAATCCTATTAAAGATATCTATCGTATTAACTTAAGCTTGCGCAATTACGGTGGAGCAAATATTTAGGGATGATTGTAGCACAAAGATTTTAAAAGTAACTTTCAATTTATTAGATAGAAAATATCATTCTTAACAGTATTATATTAACATGATTTGAACCTCCATACTTATTCAAATTTCTAGTGTTTACAATTTCAGGAAGAGGAACAAGATATCTTGACATTGAAATCTTATTCCATAAAGATAATATCTATCTAATGTCATGTATAAAATGTATGACAAAATGGAGTTTTATAATCTTGATTGGGCCTCTCAAATAAGCATAATTCCAACTTCCAATTATTTCAATTTGATTTATTTAAGCGTTTATTATATGTTACAATACAAAATCATATAAACATTATTATTATATATTGATCAAACCCATTTCTTGATTAAATAGAAACTCATTGAAGTTAATAAAATAGGATCTAAAATAAGGAGCTATAAAAATAAAAATAAAAATATTTATACTTAATCCTGAATGAAATAGAATGATTAAAAGATTCTTATATATAATTATAGTTTTTATTTAAATATGTTAGAATAGCTCTTTTTATTTTTGTACCGATAATATTAATACATATAAATAAGCTTTTTCTAATTTAATTCGATATAAAATAAATCGGATGGCAAGAATAAGAATGATAATATTAACCCGATTTTTAATTTTGATCTGAGTTGACCGAATCACGACAAGTTTTTGACAAAATAACTTTGTTTTAATTTTTTAAATATAAGATAAGCCAGATTGGCTTGAGGTCAGGCCGGACCAAGCTAATCGCTAGGTAGGACGTATGTCCAAATATGCTGACGTAAAAAAATATTTGGGCTTTAAACTCGGTGAATCTAAAGTTAAAAACTTTTAAGAATATTCTTATTTTTTAACGAAATAAATACAAATAAACAAAATAAAGCTCAGAATCCATGTGGAATAGGAGGAATTCGCGTGGTTCCATCTGATCCATACACGTGTTAAGTAACAATTGACAGTCACTTAAAAAGATCGGCCAATCAGGAGGACTAAAGTAGTAACTTGCCGATCAAGATATCTTCAAAACATCATCATCGACGTGCCGCGAAAATATCATTTCCTAAAGCCGATGTCTTTTCTTAAAGCGGCGATTAGGTCTTCCATCCTTATTTAATGCTTTTGTGATTCTAGAAGCAAACTCCTCCTCCTTTTCCCATATCGCCATTCTCCTTTTATTCCATAAAATGGAATGATCAAACATAAAATTCCCAATTATATTTTATTAACTGTTTTTTCTTAATCAAATATAGAATTTTATATTTATAAATCTGAAATTCAAAGCCTAAGACCGTAATTTGAAGAGGAAAGCATGGGAATAGTTGCCGCATAAATGAGGTAAGCCGTTCCAGCCAATAATATCAAAGATCCTCTCTCTCTCTCTCTTTACCCCTACCATTTATATACATCAGCCACTCAGCCTGAGACACAGGCTTAACCTTTCCAATATTATTCAACAAAAGCCTACTCTCTCTCTCTCCCCCCTCTCTCTGTGCCTATTTTTGGTTTGTCTGCAAGAGAGCACGCGATAGTTCAGGCTCATCTGACTTCTTTTACAAGATTCTTGGAACTTTTGCATCTCCCATATCATCACGATTATGAAGAAATCTGGCGCCTTTGCTGCTTCTGTTGCTGCTGCTTCAGTCACTGCCATGTCTGCTTCTTCTTCTTCTTCGTCTTCGAACAGCACCAGCTTTATGGCTAATTCAACTCTCCAGCTTTCTCGCGAGGTAGCCCTTGAAAAACTCTCTTGTGGGTCTCTCTCAAATATTTTGAAACCAGTTTTTGTTATGATTTACTTGTACTTTTATTTTCTGGTTGTTATCTTGGTCTTCACTGTTTATGAGTCTCAACTTAAATCCCCCTTTCCTAACTTTCACAACTCTTTACTAGTTCTGGCTTCATCTTTGAATTTCACAAGGTTTGTATGTGTAGCCCATGTTTTGGTTTTATTACCCACAGTCTTTTCGCTACAATTTTTGATTGATTACTAATTGTGTAACCCAACACATGTACATTTGATTCTTGTAGGACTCAAACATAGACCATAAGACGTCATCTTCTGCAGATAAATTTGCTCCCAAATTTGATGGGTTGAGGTTTATTGAAACTCTGATTACGGCTCACAGATGATCATCCTCATGTCTTCGGAGTCGCTAATTCATCCTCATCTCTGATTTAGATTGCAAAGACAATATAATAGGGAGTTTTTTTTTTTTCTGGGTCTCTTATAATAGAAGTTATTGAAGGTTACGACTCTATGTAAGCTAAAAAAATGCAACGGTTGGGTCAAGTTTTGTACTGGAGTTGATAGCCAAAGGCTTGGATTTTTTTTTAAAAAAAGAAATTAGTATAAATAAGGAAGAAAATTTCCAAAGGCTTGGACTTGCGGTGGTTGTTATTCTGTTTTTTTAATGGTTGTTGTTAAACGGAAGGCATGAGTGCGATATTTCGTGTTCTAGCCTTTCCTTCGTCGGTCCGATACCTCTGTTAATGATTATAAAAAAAAAAAAAGATTGAGAAATAAGGGTCATCATATTACCCAGCTATTATTGGACTATCATTTATTTGATCACCTAGCTGTCCTCGTAATATTGTTTTGGTGATAAAAATTGACCAAATGGGACCATCAAAATAATATTTGCAATACATAATTGATTTTATTTTTAAATTTGATCGATTCCTTTCTTTAATAAATTAATCATTTGACAATATATCCGAGGTTTAAGTTGTGATTTCCTCTCCCAAGTTAGATTGTGACCTGGGAACGCTGATACAACAAATCATAATCAATGCACTTATGTGCACTAGCCAAGTTAATTAGATGCTGACCTGGGAAAGCTGATACAACAAATTATAATCAATGCACTAATGCGCGCAGAGTCGTCTGACACCCCGATAGTCTGCTCATCTAGGCCTGTCGTCTACGCAGTCTGACAAGATTTAAACTAATCAGCACAAAATTTAATTTCAATCATATTTTATTTTAAAAAATTCAAATTACTTTAATGTTATAAAATAATTAACAAATAATCTATAATAAAATATAAATTTTAATTTATATTTTATTTTGAAGCTTGAGGGTGGACTTTGGAGTAACAAGTAAAGTTACTCCTTTATGATTGAAATGCCAAAGCTTGAAATCACATAACCAATTTTTTTTGTAAAAATACAAATGAAAAATAACATTCAATTGATATCTATTTCAACTATCGTAGTCGTAACAGTATTATAATTATAATCTAATCATAATTTGATTTGCATGGTTGAATTATACCATATACTTTATTATATACATTTAAATATGTACAAGATAAAAAATGTTTTTGTTGGGATCCCGTTTCCGAAGCCCAATATCCGAAGTCCTAAACCTTGAGCTTAATACCCTTTAGGGTCATAATCAACATTTCCCTGAGGCGGTGTGCCACAACTATCAAACATCAAAAACTCAACTTGACCTCATCAAGGAATTGTAGCTTTAAGTATTTAATTTGTATTGAAACAAGAATCATCTCAATCGGAAGTACAACTCAAGATAAACTTAATGAGCTAACGTGATCATACTCCAACATGCTCTCCCAACTGGCCCCTCACTTATTCTAATGCACCTTTCTCAAATACACTCCAAAAGATACAAATCTTCATAGAGAGACAATACTAGAAGTTAGAAATCTATTGCTTTGAGATTCACTTCATTTGAGGGTCGAATGGGAAATTGTACCCGAATGAATCGAACATGTTTATACCATCAATCAATTTGTAACTCTCTTGGCACAAATGTCATAACTTTTGTTACAGATTTCAAAATAGACTTCGTTTTTGGACCATTGGAAAGAGGACTTCTAGATCTATAACTTTCATGAAGACCTCAAAGGCCAATTCTATCGTCTGCTTTTCTTCTTTTCACTTCCTATCGTCTGCTTTTCTTCCGTCTACTTTCTATCGTCTGCTTTTCTTCCATCTCCTTTCTATCGTCTGCTTTTCTTCCGTCTACTTTCTATCATCTGCTTTTCTTCCATCTACTTTCTATCGTCTGCCTTTCTTCCGTCTACTTTCTATCGTCTGCTTTTCTTCCATCTACTTTCTATCGTCTACTTTTCTTTCTTTCACTTTCTATCGTCTGCTTTTCTTCCGTCTACTTTCTATCGTCTGCTTTTCTTCATTTCACTTTCTATCATCTACTTTTCTTCCGTCTACTTTCTATCATCTGCTTTTCTTCCGTCTACTTTCTATCGTCTGCTTTTCGCCCAGAACGTCTCCACTTATAAGGATCATATCTTTTGACTCCAATATCTAAAATTTTCATACTATATACCGTTGGGAAGATAAAAGAAAGATCTACAACTTTCCAGAAGGCAACTTTGCCAAAATATATTTATATCAATCTCAAATTTGCCCCTAAAGTCCAAAGACGAACTTCCCATTCATACACCAACATACTACACCAAATTCTTAACTTCATGACAACTTTTGAGATTTTTAGGGATGGAATTGAAATTCAATGTCTTCATTAAAAATGTAGCCATATATTTCTAGTTTAATCCAAATTAAAAATCATCTCATTTGGACAACTAGAGGAGAAGTTATGGTTAACAGACCGTAGCATACTCAGTGAACATTTTTCAGATCACTACTGATTTTGTTTCTAAATCCTTCTTTATCACAACTCATACCAAGATCACCCTCTCTACTCCTTCTACTCCTCATTTTCAATACAATCACATTTAATCTCCATTGTACCTGGGAGTTGTCAATGAATGCATGTACTACTTTTTATGCGAAAACATTCCATATCTACATACATATATGCTATCATGATGCATGAACAAGAAAATGCATTGTCTTAGTTTCTCCTTAAGCTTACTTGTACCGAAATCTTGGTTCTTAACCCTTAATATGGAGACAGAATGTTACAAAATCAGTCCAGATCAACCCAGAAATTTGCCTTGAAGTTAGTACACGAATTCCTCCTCCCCCCCTATGAAACCTTGTGAATCATGGTAGAAAACGTAAATCATATGCCAGTAGCATTAAAAGATCATAGTCATTACAAAGCTTTAGTGGGCATTTCAAGCCTCAAACATTAATAGAAAGATTTCAGATACAAAAGATACTTGAACACTGGACTACTCAAAATGCAACTAAAGCCTTGGTTTCAAAAGTAGCTTGAAATACAATAACATTTCAAAAGTGGAGTGACGCCCTTGGCCCTTGACTACTCAATCTCTTGCTCTTCACCTGCTTGTGTTGAGGAAAGGTGGGGGTGAGCTTGAAGCCCGTGGGTAACAATTTTACAGTTTGCAACAAGCAAAGACATTTTCAATGCAGAAATTTATGTGCATACAAAATCAAGAATGCATTACTCCTATCAACTTAGCATGAACACATAAACATATCAAATGGTTTGGGTAAGTCCA
>JAOSBK010000009.1:3030098-3040936 GCA_027568895.1 Erythroxylum shatona | reverse complement strand
CCTCAGGGTTTCACAATGATGCAACCATCCATTACTTCGGACCTACTTCAACGGAAAATCTTATATTGAACAATGTTAACCAGTTAAAACGACTACAATCATCATGAGAAAGGTCTATCAAGATCACAACAACTCATTGAATAGTCATGTGCAGTAAAGAAGATCAATCAAAAAGCAAACAGATCAATCAAAAGCATAAAGAGCAGACTACTGAACTGATCAATCTACATACAAATTCGAAAACTGCAAAATCCAGGGAACATGATAATGATATGATCATACCACAGGCTTCCAAATTTGTTTAATGCAATCATCAAAACAACAGCAAACCTAGTAAGCAAAACCTATTAAAGAAGATGGCAGTAAATTGTCTTAACCGAAATAAAAGGATGGAAATATAACATAGATGGGTGCTGAAAGAAAATAATATGGGTGAATGCGAACAGGAAAACAAGAAAAGCAGTTAAACAAAAACTTCAAAAGGGGGATTTTTAATTTTTATTTTTACAGTTGAAGCAGAAACAACAATGTAAAGGGAAATCCAACAGCATATATCTCAGGATTTACATCCTCATAAAGAAGCATATGAACGCACAAGTTGAAAGTTCAAATAAAAACAAATTAGCACAAGCAGAAACAACAATGCAAAGCGCACGCTCACGCCCAGAAACGGAAAATCCGAAAATACCAAATAAAAAAAGATCATCTTGCACGAGAAAATTTACTTCAGTATCAACCATTTCCCACACCCAATCGGAACCCATCACCCATAGCATAAAAAAACAACAACAGTGGGATGAATATAGCATCTTACCCAGAAGAGAGGGAAGATGGTAGCACGCACGGTTGGGTTGGAGAGCGAGGTTCGTGTGTGGATAAGTAAAATCTGGAGAGAAAGGGACAACGAGCAAGTTATGGAGAATAGAGAGAGAAGGGGAAAATGAAGATCATATGCGGACATTGGAGTTTTTCTTAGAAGAGAAGATTCAAAGACAAAACAAGAAAACTCACCGGAGACGACGCCGAACGAAACAGGGGAGAAGGAGAGCTGCAGTTTGTTTTAGGTGTCATAAGGTTATTTTGGACTTTTCATATTCTTGTCCAACGGACAAGAAATCTTGTACCTCAGTTTTAGGAGGGACAAAAATTTCTGTCCTTGTCCTCTGAAGACGGAACAAAAATGGGTGAGGACAGCAAGCAAACAGGACGAAGGATAGAACTTTTCCATCCTTGTCCACTGTCCTCACCCATGAGGACAGCAACCAAACACACCCTTATGGACAAATTTTGGTATCAAATGGGGAAAGGACAAATTTTGTTATTTTGTAGTTACTATTAGCTGAAAAAGGGTGAAGAATACAATGGACTTTGAGTAGAACTGTAATCCTATTGTAAATACCATTCACAGCAAAGGCAATGGTAATTTTTTATAGTTTACATATAGGTCTCCTTATCTAGCATATTTTAAAGGGAAACACGTTCTAGTTTGGAGGTGTGTTGGATAAAATAAAATTAAGAAATATTCAACTATTTTTGTTAA
This sequence comes from Erythroxylum shatona, assembly GCA_027568895.1. NCBI lineage: Eukaryota > Viridiplantae > Streptophyta > Magnoliopsida > Malpighiales > Erythroxylaceae > Erythroxylum > Erythroxylum shatona. Next base: position 3,039,396 of record JAOSBK010000009.1, on the reverse strand, counting down.
TCAAAAGCTAATTTAAGATCTTTAATATAGAGATTAAATTGTGAAAATGGTAAAGGAATGAGTAGAAATCAGAGAAAAAAATGAATTGATAGAAATCAATAAAATAAAGATAAGGTAGTAAAATAGTAAAGTAAAAAAAAGAGATTAATATAAAATTAATAATTTTTAATTTAATTTAAAATATTTATTTAAAAATTAACTAATTTAAACTATGGCAGTTTGATTTGTTAAACTAAACCAAAATATTGTTGATTGTATATAAACTTGAATTAAGTCTAATTAATGCAGTATCTAATCTAGATAATATTTTTAAAATTAAATTTAACTTTCTAATATGACTTTTTTAAAATGAATAAATTGTTTTAACTATAGGCAAAGGTAATACAACAGTACAATGAGTTTTGAGTTATTAAGCTTAAAATTAATTACAACATTGTTGGAAGTTCATAAGAATTAAAACATGACAAAACATGATATTTATAGACCAATATTACAAGCAGATTAAATTTTACAACTTTCCTTCGTGTCCAAAGACAGTGCATCCTATGCAATGTTAGCCAAAATAACTAATCTAATCTAGTTGTTTATCTGGTAAGCTAGTTGATATTTTCCCACTTCAATGTTCTTTAACGTTTTACTTTTTGTTTCCTTCCAAAGAGTGTAAATGGCTGTGGTGAAGGCTGTTTTGATTAGTATTCCATATTTTATAGACTAGCTCAGCATTTTCTCCCATTCATACATGAAGTTGTCTCTTGCAATTATGTGAAGGATCTTGCTCCACACAACTTTAGATAAACCACATAGAAAAATAAAGATGGTTTCGATCTTACACTGCCATCTTATATAATACATAAGTAGAATCAATGTTGCCTTACCACTCACTTTTAGTTTTGAGCCTGTTCTAAGCTAGTGATTAGAGAGGCTTCAGGAATTAAAAAATTTCTCCATTGTACTAAAGGGTTGCCAAAAGATCTGTTCATAAGTATTCTATAGTAGGATTGATTTGAGAATACCCCAGTCGGGTTAAGGGTCCAAGTGATTTCATCTTCTTGTTCTACATCATTCAATTAAGGAAAGTGTTCTAATGCAGTGGTAAAGCCTCTAAAATTTCCATTCCATTCACTATTGCAGATTAATGAGGAAACTCTGAGATTCAGTGGGATTCTATTGCTCTAATGGTTAATCTTTGGGTTATGTATGATGGGGCCTGTGTCTTGCCAATTATCAAACCAAACCCAAGTTTTTTTCTCCATTTCCAGGCTTATGCTTAATTTGGAGATAAACCATTTCTCTCATCTTCATTAGCTGATTAAAGATCTCTGAGACTTCTTTTGTACAAGAAAGTTGCCAAAAATTCATGTTTTTAAGGTGATATTCATGGATTCATTTAATCCAAAGTACCTTTATAGTCATTGTATAGTCTCTATAATATTTTACACATTAGTACTTTTTGCATATTTGAGATAGAAATGATCTTAAGCCCTCCATGCTTCTTTGGGATAACAACTTCACTCAATTTTTTCTTTGCATTGTTAGTATTTCCAATTTTGCCTAGTCAGAGGTATGCTTTCATTAATATGTCAATCTCCTTTGTAACTTTTCTTGGTAATACAATATGTGCAGTCTAATGTAAATGTAGACTGCTAAGTATAGAAATGATGAGAGTTAATCTAGCAGCATAAAAAAGAAATCAATTTTTCCATACATTCACTCTAGTTTTGATCTTTTCAATGAAGGGGAGGCAGTCAAAGAATTTTGGCTTTAAAGTTGTGATTGGTATTCCAAGATATTTGAATGGAGTCGAATTTATATTTAGCCCAATAATCTCATTTATTTCTATTTGATTCCTTGTATCTGAAACATAAAGAGGTTGCTTTTTTTCAGTGTTATGCTTTAAGCCAAACCACTTAACAAACATTCTCAGAACTTATTACAATATGCTTATAGAGAGGGGATCCAATTGGTAGTTGGATTGCTTCAAGACATAATCGAATAAACTCCCAACTAACTGTATCAAATGCTTTGTAAAAATCAACTTTCAATAGGCAATTTTTTGATACCTAAATTATACTCCTTCAGTAGTTCTTGTAAAAGAAGTATGTTGTCTCTAATATTCCTAGCTAGAATGAAAGCACTTTAAGCTGAGTTAATGATTCCACTCATAACAATTCTCAAACTTTCATCTAGGAACTTTGCAATCACTTTATATGTAATGTTGCATCATGATATTGGTCTAAAATCTTCCATTCTTCAAGGGTTATTGTTAGGAAGTGTATGTCAAAATAGGAAATCAGATATAAAAGTTACAAAAGGGCATTTATTGGCGAGAATAAAGAATTGAATAGTGATAATAGAATATTATATTTTATCAATCCATACAAGTTGTTAATGTAAGTCTATAACAATCTATATATAGAGTATCATTGTAAAAGCATGAACGTTGATGAAATATAATAAACTTATACTACTTTTTTGCCAACAACTCTTCTTCGTCTCTCTCTCTTCATTCTTGCTTAACAAACTCATCCTCCCTTCTTCCTTCTCTGTTATTTATTCTCCCTCAAGAAAACTCTCAGGTTTTGACATCTTGGTATTAGAGCACTAATTATGTGACTACCTACTCACCACAATGGTCAATGGTACTAGAACAAGAATTTTTGAGCAACAGCTCGCGCACCTGCAATCACAAATGGAAAAGTTCCAAACCTCCTGCTAATGATGACAGTAGACAAATGATGCCATTAGTTAGAGGTGTCACCTTTTGTAATTCAGACAGACCACAAAAGTCTGAAGCTTTTGTTTTAGCAATGTTTGCATACACAACTACAAAAGAGAGGGGTTAGCAAGCTATTGGGCCTAAAGTATAAGATTAAATACAGGAGTGGGAAAGAGAACAGGGCTTCATGTTATGCAATTTGGTTTAACCAACACTCCTACAACCTTCCAGGGCCTGATGAATTAGGTGTTCTAGCCACATTTGAGGAGGTTCATGCTCGTCTTTTTTGACGACATCCTCATTTACAACCAAGACTTGCAGAGTCATCTGCAACATTTCGAGACTACCTTTAAACTATTATGCCAGAATTAGCTTCACACTAAAAGTTCCAAATGCTCCTTGGGGCAAGATCAAGTGGAGTATCTTGGGCACATTATAATAGGGGAAGGAGTGAAAATTGACCCAAAAAAGGTTGAACCAATACTATCATGGCTTGTGCCTCGATCGATTAAAGAATTAAGAGGCTTAACAGTTTACTAAAGGAAGTTTGTTAACGGATATGGACACATTAACAACCCCCTGATTGCATTACTAAAGAAGAACGCCTTTGCATGGAATGAAGAAGTTCAGCACGCCTTCAAAGCACTTAAGCAAGCCATGACTCAAACCCCAGTGCTAGCATTACTAGACTTTGAGCAATCATTCATAGTTGAGACAGATGCCCCTGGGACGAGGCTTAGAGCAGTCTTGATGCAAAGAGGATGACTATTAGCATACTTAAGTAAGGCATCAGGTGCCAAGAATGAGGGACTATTAGTGTATAAAAAAGAGATATTGGCGCTAATCATGGCAGTATATAAATGGCGCCATTATTTGGAGGTGCGACCCTTTGTAATTCAGACAGGCCACGAAAGTTTGAAACATTTGCTTTAGAAACATTTGTATACACAACTACAAAAGAGGGAGGTTAGCAAGTTATTGGGCCTAGAGTATGAGATTAAATATAAGAGTGGGAAACAGAACAGGGTTGCGGATGCACTATCCTGCATCCACGAAGTGATTAACCTTGGTGAAGGTAAGTTGTCAGCTATTTGTACAGTTATTCCTACCTGGCTCAAGGAGGTGACATTGAGTTACAAGGGGGACACGATCGGAGAAGAATGCGTTGCTACCCTCCTAATTAAGCCACAATCTTGCATGGGGTCCAATCTCATATAGGGCGTTATGAGATTCCATAGACGAATCTATATGGGAAGCAATAAAGGCTACGTTGGCAGTTAATCAAAACCATATATGCATCAGCGATCAGGGGCCATTCTAGCACGTGAGGAATGTTCCAATGCCTGAGGGAGCTTTTCTACTAGCGAGGGATGAAGGCAGACATGTTGCAGTGTGTACAGGAGTGCAATGTGTGTCAGCGTTGCAAATAAGAGAACCTTCCCTACCCTAGTCTCCTCCAACTACTATCCACACCTACTCAAGCACGGAGCCATGTGAATATGGACTTTATAGGAGGCTTACCCAAATCACAAGGGAAGGACATTATATTCATGGTAGTAGATAAACTGACAAAATTCAGTCATTTCATACTACTAGCTCATATGTTTACTGCGCATGACGTAGCATGAGAGTTCTTTTACCATTTAGTAAAAATTTATGGAGTGCTACAAGGGATCGTCAATGATTGAGATAGGATTTTCACTAGTCTCTTCTAAACTGAGCTATTCCTAATCCTGGGCACCAATCTAGCTCACTCGTATGCATACCATCCATAGACAGATGGTCAAACAAAATGCGTCAATCAGTGCCTTGAGTCTTATCTATGCTGCATGATGCTCATACAACCAAAATAGTGGGCGAGGTGGATACCTATGGCATAATGATGGTATAACACCAATTACCACACAACGCTTAAAATGACCCCTTTCGAGGCCTTGTTTGGGTACTCTCCTCCATAAGACCCAGTAATGATAGAGCTCATGTCACAACCCGAAATCACATCGAGCATATAACAACTGCCGCATACCCAGGCTAAGGATACTTACGATACCTTTAACCCGACTATGCAAGGCTAACTGAATATCCTTTGAAAACATTTAGACAGCACAACGACTGTATTTTGAAAATCCCAAAACTTAATTAAAATACCTGTAAATCAGTTTTAAATGCATTTCTATATTCACATTTAAAACTCTACCACAACATCTAGACTTTTAAGTCCACTCAAGAGCAATCTCAATGACAGTACTAAAGGTTCATACATAAGGTCTTTTACAAACTACAAGACAGTCAAAAGTTAATTTATAAAACCATAAGAGTATCAACATAACCAACTTAATAAAAAATAGTTCATACAACAAAACTACAAATAGAGACTACCCACGTGTGGTTATGCCCCAATAATGTCAAAAGACTGCACTATATACTTAGAGCTTCAAGCTTATTAAATTAACCTGCATGGTTAGAAAGTGGAGGGGTGAGTACATTATGTACTTAGTGAGCAGGAAAAACATATATCGCAAATAGAACTCGATACACACCAAAACATTGTAGATAACCTATGAAGAGAACATTCATAACATAGAAACACATAGGTATAGCCTATGACTCAACATATATTGGTTAGGAACCACATAGGCCTATCCTATTAATCACTCATCCGATGAACATAGGTTCTAATTCTAGTACACAAAAGCAGAAAAACATCATAATAAATCAAATCTCGTTAGAAAACAAATATCAAAATAAGCCAAAACAATCATATGTCTCGCCACTAGTCGATTAAAGTATTATGTAAACCCACTGATTCTCGATGTTAGCTCGACTTTCATCCTTGGTAAGTCTGGACTATAGTCGACAAGAGTGTCATGACCCTAGGTGATGACCTCATCAGTATCTAGATCCTAGGTGTGGAATCACCCATAAGTCCAATAGAAAGGTGTTGATAGGGGACTCAACTTTTATGTACCACGTCAAGGGCCTAGGGGTCGCTTAATCTGTTATGCCTAGCACACAATCGACCAATCGTTACCTCACCCATCACAAAAATTATATAAAAATATTAAGTACAAAAATCAAGTAAGGCATCGTGCCTTTATTTATGGGTCCATCGGATAAAATGGAACCTTACCATGGCTCTAAGCCAAAAGAGAACACATACACGCAACATACATGACTCGATTATGCATATGTAAATTTCAAAACATTATTTCATACAATAAAAGTCATCTTTTGCAATCGAAGTGCAAAGTTGTTCAAAATTTTAGTTTCAGAAAATAAAACATTGTCCTTTGCTCTTCAAGTATAGGCTTGTTGAAAACAATATCATTTCTCAAAATACGAAATAAAAACATGAGTTTCAAAACAATATCGTTTATTAAATACACAAGTATACTAGCATCCATTTGAGATTCAATTCTAATATGCATTACCTAGGTTCAAAATTCACATACAAGTCATCATGCATGTCTTGGGATGTTCTAATCCCATTTGAGAGATATGGTTTCCCTAACTTACCTCAAAAGAAGGTGTACACTCCCTTAACTTCAACAATCTTTGGTACAAGCTCCTTGATCCACAACTCCCGAGCCTTTATACATACAAATATACAATGTATTTACTACTCAAACATGTATCTCATATTCATACACCACTACAACCAAAATCATCCTTAATAAATCATGACAAATGTTATTCTAACATGTGTCAATAGGTTAATAATTCACTTACTAATTCAGCTTAATGTCTCCTTAACCATCAAGCTAACCTAACCTTATGTGCAATGTTTACATTCTTTTCTTCCTAATGTTCCTTTATGAATAAGTTGTCTTCTTTTAATCATAACTCTCTCTACAAAAATCCAAATGCTATGATTTTTATGCCCCCTGAAATGACTTCCATTAATATAAAATATAATCTCCATTTAAATTTTGTCCTATTCTGGTAAGAAAAAGACTGACAACCAATACTCAACCCTCAGTAAATCATTATCAGTACATCTCCTAACAAAACTATTTCACAGAAGCATTAATAAGACATCAATAATCATTTTTCATGTTTTATACTTTCACTAATTCGGGCTCTAAAGTCCTAAAAAATTAGGAAATAATACAAGGTTCCTACACAGGGTTTCTCACAAGCAGTATTAGGGAAACAAGCATAACTCGAGCTCTAGTCACTATTTTGTAAAGCCACTTTACAGAGATCAATTTAAGATCTATATATACAACTTTTATTCTTTGATTTTATTCAAATTCGTGCTCTAAGAATGTGAAAGATAGATAGAAAGAGAAAGATGAAATTAAGACCATAATTTCAACTTACCTTGATAACTTCTTTCCTTCCCCTCTTCTCTTCCCCTTTTTCTCTCCTTCTCTTCTCATTTTTGTTTTTATCCCCCTTCTAACCTTATGGTAGGCCTTCACTCTTACATCTATTACCTTTTCATCCATTTTCTTTAGAAAATTCAAGAAGGTCAAACTAATCCATGTGTTACTATTCCATTGGTCCATGTGTCACCATTCTATTGGTACATATGTTATCCTTCTATTGGTCCATATGTTACTATTCCATTGGTCCATATGTCACTTACTTTAGGCTCCACATTTCACTCATTTTAAGGCTCCATATGTCGCTACTTGTAAGGCTACACATGTCAGAAGTCTGAAGTGCCATTTGTCACAAACTTAAAGGGCCACTTGTCGCAATTATACTCAAGCAACTTGTTATCCATTTAACTGAGTCATTTGTCACTTACTCCCAATGCCACAAGTCATCATTTCATAGGCCTAATCAACCTAAATTCCCATGTATCAATTTGTCTTGCTCTTTAACATTTTTCTTGGATTAGATGCACATATCACCTCATCAATTACTCAATTGTAATAATAAATTCCCAATTCACTAATTATAGTCCATCAAAACAAATTCAACAAAAAATCAACATACAATTACATCATGATTAGTAAAAACCTTTCATACCCCTAAACATGTCAATTGACTGCATTTACTATCTTGCAATTTTTTTCTAAATCATGATTCATATGTGTATACAAATATTATGTATGTGAATGAAATACATCTCGTAAATTCTTAAATGAAATAACTTATGTTATTCAATATAACAATTTAATCTCTTAACAATTTTAGGAGACAGGATATTACAACCTAAGGTTCTAGTAGCGACAATGGATGATTTCCTAAAAAAGAAGCAGCATGTGCAATAGATCCTCAAAGCTAACCTACTTAAGGGACAATAAATCATGAAAAGAGTTCTGGATAGGCATCGCACTGATCGAGCATTCTAAGTAGGTGATTTAGTATACATAAGACTATAACCCTATCGACAAATATCCGTAATGGCGAGATCTTCGACCAAACTTGCAATCGTTACTATGGTACTTTTCTAGTCGAAACCAAGGTGGGAGAAGTATTCTATCATTTGAAGCTTCCTGCATATGCCACCATCCACCTAGTTTTCCATGTTTCTTTGCTTTAGGCAAAAATATGGCCCACGACTATAGTAACCCTAACTCTGCCACAGTTGGAAGATAAAGGGACTATATTATTTAAACCTTTAAGAGTCCTCAATACAAGAGAGGTCATAGGAAGGGGAAAGAAGGTCGATCAATGGCTAATTCAATGGGTGTCATTAAGCCTAATGGAGGCTACATGTGAAGATGTTGCTGATGTCTAACAGTAGTTTCCAAACTTCTAACCTTGAGGACAAGGTTGCTCTCAAAAAAGGGGAGATGTTAGGAAGTGTGGGGCAAAATAGGAAATCAAATAGAGAAGTTACATGCAATCGTTAAGGGCATTTATTGGAGGGAATAAAGAATTGAATAGTGATAGTAGAATATTAGAATTTTATCAATCTGTATGAGTTGTTACTGTAAGTCTATAACAACCTATATATAGACTATAATTGTAAAAGCATTTGATGAAATATAACAAACTTATACTAATTTTTCCCTACAAATCTTTTTTGTCTTTCTCTTCATTCTTGCTTAACAAACTGATCCTCCCTTCTTCCTTCTCTGTTTTTTCTTCCCCCTCAAGAAAACTCTCAAGTCTTGATAGTTATGCTTCTTGGGGACCAAATAGATATATGTGTGGTTTGATTCCTGAATCATTTTGTAAGATGTAAAGAATTCAAGGAGTGTTTTAGTAAAGAGCTTACATATTATATCCCATATTATTTAGAAGGACCATGCAAAGAAGCCATCTAGCCCTGGTGACTTTGAAGAATGCAAATTAAAAAGGATTCTCTTGATATATTGTTTTGTTATTGGGGAAATCATAGCTTCTTTAATTCCTTGATCTATAGAACAATCCAATAATCTTTGAACATGGAAGCTTGGTGGAGTAGTATCTCAAACCCCATCAATTGTATGTAATAGCTTCTTGCTAGCTCTTGCTAGCTATCTTGATATGAGCATTCCAATTCATTATTATCTTACAATGTTGAGATTTTGTTCACCATTTGTCTAGCCAATAATGTGGCATAAATGTTGGACCCCGAACTTTGATTGGACGTCAGAACTATTAAATGAGGAAATTAGTGATGTTAAATGTTTATTTGGG
>JAOSBK010000009.1:2995794-3006183 GCA_027568895.1 Erythroxylum shatona | reverse complement strand
CTTTAGTAATTTAGTTGTACCTTACATTCAACTCGGGTTTTAGGTCGAGCAGTGGTATTAGAGCTCAAGTATGAGTTTAAGGTTTCCAAGATACGGAGGGCTCCGCCTTATAAGCGGATGCGTGGTGAACTTAAATAATTTGGTCCTGTCGTATCTTTAACTTGGGTTTTAGGTAAATCAGCATATTTTACTCCAATTATTAATTGGAAAAAAATTTATAAAAATACACTTAATTTAACTACAAAAGAATCCAATTTAATAAAAATTGGAATCTTAACAAAAAATGTAACTTTCATCCTACAATTTCTCAAGATGATATTTTTTAAGATGGTCGTTAGCTTCTTATCCCGCGATCGACGCTTATCGTGAATACGTGCTGGCGTAAAAGAATGAATGCGCTGGATCCCACGTGGTTCACATTAGTACCAAACCAGCTGACAACAGATAAATAGATACCAGGATCATCTAAAATCCTGCTGAAGCAAACTACCCACTACCAAACTTCTTTCTCTCTCTTCAACATCAACATTCCTAACTTTCCAGACTGTAGACATGGCTGGTTTTGAGCAACAGGTGAAGGCGAGAGCCAAGGAGCTCAAAGTTTTCGTCAAGAAGGGTGTGAAGATCGTTGGGGACTCTTGCAAAAAAGGCTGGAACAAAGTCAAGAACATGAAACGTTAGCTTTTCTAAGCGCCTATTCTTCACTTTTTGACACCCCTCTTTCATGCTCGTTATGTTGTTCAAAGTTATTTTTCCCCCTTTTTTTGGTCTTCAATCTGTCTTGAAACTTTTGGATTGCAGTTATTTGATTTTTTTTGTATTTATTTTTTCAAAAGAAGACATTCTGTTTAATATTAGTTGTTGAATTAGAAAGCATATATACAGTTACTATACACGAGAGATTTTGCCTGCTATTTAGAAGGCAGGATCCATTGATGAAACTAAATGGAGCTGTCTAAAAGAACAGTTATTGTTTTACATAATCTCAATTTCATATTGTTGAGTAATAATTCTTATGTAACAAAAGGTGCATATTGATTGAGAGAAAAAAATGATATATAGTAGAATCTGTTAAATCATCCGGATTTAGACTTTCAGCCAGCCAGAAGCGAGCGAGGGAGCAGTAGATGATTGTTTTACTGAACTCTGATTGAATTATACAATTCATGACGCCCACATCTCCTAACTCTCATGCTACTTCTCTCACTAGACCAATCTTGTTTTCAGTCCTTCAAGCCATCCATTCCCTTAAAGTAGATATTACAATTCTCTGTTAAATTGAAATTACAATATGAGAAGTAATACTAATATTAAATATATAGTACAATATCTTTGTTACCCAAAATTCGAGTTGAAGGTAGGGTGGAATCAAATTACTTAAATTTATCACGCTTCTGCATTTTAAGGTTATGATGTGGGGCTAACTCTTAGGTCTATACCTAAGCTCTAATATTACTTTGCTACCCAAAACTTGAATTGAATGTACGGTGGAACCAAATTACTTAAATCATTGGCTTAGTTTGGTTTTAAAATTATTCAAACTAATTCCAAATTACAATTTTTTAGGTTCCAATTCTTTATTTTGATTTGATAATGTATTTAATAATGATAATACAACATAAATTTAAACAGATTAATTTCTTTAATGTATATGAGACCATTGTAATGGATCTCATATTACACTGGTCAAAAAATGATACAAAATAAGATGTTTCAGTATCGGGTTCAAATATTGGCTATATATTGGCTGGTAGTGAAAATTAAAAAAAAAAAAATCAGGGACATTCTTACTATATTAGAGGTTACTAATGTGATGGTTCAATTTATGCGATTGAAACAGATAAGGTATGATTTCAAAGTTTCACATAAGAAGCTATCGAAAGGAGTAGTTCTATATTCACATAAAAGGAGCATTCACCTTAGTAAAAGTACATGCCATCTCTAAAATGTGTTCCATATAAGACACAAAAAAAGTTATATTTAATACCCGTAACAATAAAAGTAGTGAAATTCTTGTTGCTACTTATAACTCTAAAGTCTTGTTTGGTACCTAGTAACGAAAGAATTAAAATTTTAAAAAAGAATGAAAAAAAGCAAGAATGTGAATGGTTAAAAAAAGAATGAAAAAAAGCAAGAATGTGAATGGAAATGAAATTTCTAATTATATATATTTAATATATAATAGCTAAGAATATGATTATGAATGAAAATGAGAAAATTTTACTCATATTTATTTATTTTATAATTTATTTTATAAATCGTTAATCAAAACATTTTGTATTTTATAAATAAGTAATCAAAATTATTTTCAATGATTTAACAAATTAATAATTTTTAAATAATTGTGAATAATTTTTATGATAAGAATAAAATTAACAACTACAAAAAAATTGCTTTATTTGATATAGCATAAATGAAATAAAATAAAGATTATTAAAGAAATTGGATATAAAGGACCGTAATATGTAATTTTGATAATAATATTCTTGATAGTATCTTGATAATATTCTAATAATATTTCACCCATTGTTTGTCTCTTATTCATGATATTTAATCTAGGTTATATCTACACTACTCCTTAATAAAAGTTCAAGATTATTAAAAATTTATTCCAAACCTGTCATTCTCTATTTCATCCATTCCTAATAACCAAACAATCAAAAATTAGGAAATTAAGTTTGTATTTTCATTTTTCACCTTTTTGTTACTAGTTATTAAACAAAACCTAACTCTATCATCATCATACAAATCACATGAATCTAAACTTTGACTTTTCTATTGGCTTAAAGTTTTTACTTACTTCCGGTCCTCTTTCATGGAGAAACACCTTACAATGTTCTTGCTCATATAGGTTGTGCAAAACTTTAGGTGACTATCTTGAAGATTTTTCTTTATATTTACATAATGTTATCTCAATGTTGTCCCCTAGCTCCTTACCTTTGTTTCCTACTAACTTTGAACTTACTACTCTCTAGTTCTTTTAGCCTTATTGTACATTAATTCTTCACATTTGTTACTAACTAAATCTTTCCATTTGTTCCTCATTTCTTTTTGGTTTATTGTTACATCATTGACTTACATTTTGATTTATTATTACATCATTGACTTATTTTGTTAAGAAGGCACAATTTGAGATAAATTATTATTATGCAACACATGTAACTCAACGTAAGATATCATTTTTCCCTATAATATATTTGTAAAGTAAAAGAAAATATTGGTTTTAAAGGCAAGTTTATGTATAATAACATTTGACTGATTATTTGCCTCAAATGAAAACTTATAACTTCTGTTATTGTAATTATAATGTTTGCATCTAGTAGATTTCATTAGGGCACCTTTCATTACATGTATGATGCCTTTGCATTTTTTCCAATGGATACACTTAAGATGGTTTACTTTTTTTGCTAACAATGATATCTGAGCGAATATGGCTTTTTAACTGACTTTTATTGTGTTTATAATGTCTGCATCTAGTAGATTTCACTAGGGCACCTTTCATTAGATATATGATGCCTTTGCATTTTTTCCAATGGATACACTCAAGATGGTTTACTTTCTTGCTACTAACAATGATATTTGGGTAAGTGTAGCTTTTTAATTGGTTTATCATTATATCACAAATTTGAATGATTATCCCTCCCCATATTGTGATTGCTATTATACAAAATATTAAAATGTTGTTGTTAGTTCCTCAAGTAGTTAGCACGTTCGACTAGCTTGGTAAAAGGATTTTCAACTTAACATTCATTACTACCATGTCAAGTTTTACTAACCCTACAGTTCTAATATAAATGCTTAGGAAAGTACGTACATGATTCTATACTAGTAAAGTGGTAGTAAGGGTCTATCTCTTGAGTAGTGGATATATGTATTGAGTAAAATCTTTTTATTATTGCCTAATTAATAATAAATGTGGTTTTAAGCAATTTAATTAAAATAAATTAAAATGCCAACTATTTGGATTATCACTAGAACATTCCCATAATAATCAGAGCAAAAAGTCAATATGAATAAATATCCAAATTAAAGTTTCCCTTAACTTCATCTAACATCCTTAAGTCAATTATATCAATTCTATTCATTTACATCATGAAGTTTCCTAATGTAATGATCTATCATCTATCAATGTATAGGCACCTATCTTTAGAGTATTTAACTTATGCATCTATATAATTAGCTACTATTAAAATGCATTAAGTTATTTGAAACCTTATAAAAGAAAACGCTAATATTAGAAGCATCACATAGATTTACATCTAGATCCCCACTTAATCCTTAATATATATGCCTAAATCAATTTACACAAGTTCTTTCAATTACATCTATATGTAGATTCAAATAAGATCTAAGTTATTAAACAAGACCTAACTATATCATCATCATCACATACAAGAAATATTAAAAAATTAAAAATAAAGAGAAAATAGGAAAATTAGGGGCATTCATACTCTCTTGAGAATAAAAGGCTCTATACTTACAGTTTGAGAAGTATGAATGACAGTGTTATTTGATCCAATAGTGAAAGATCATTAAAACACTTTTGAATCCACGATTTTAAACTATTCTTAACTAAAAAACGTAACAAACATCAAATCATGAAAAAAAACCTAACGCTAATGTTAAATATCTATCAAGCTACTAAATTGAAATTAAAACACCTAAATTATTGGGTTCCCTTCTAACAAATCCTTCTTTATGAGTCTTTTAGCTATATTCCTTCTTATGCACTTCACCATAACGACTCCTCAAATGAAGGCTTTATTATACTCTTCTTTATTCTGTCAGTCTGCTCAAGTTTCTTTGGCTACTCATTGTATTATTAGCTATGCCATATGCTCCATTAGAATAGGGCTATCTATCTTCCCTTCTTCTCCTTGCTTCATATAAGTTTCCAATAGAACTTATATGATTATCTTTTACACAACATGATAAAACTTCATTATCAATCATATATATAAAGAAATAAGTATCATCATTGTCAAGGGAATGTCTTGTGGCTTTAAATATCTTAAAAGCTAATTGCTAATCCCTTACCCTTAAGAGTAATTTCTTATCATGTAATTCTATATAGCTTTAGCGTAGTTAAGGAAGGCAATCCAAAGATCAAGGGAACCTCTACTTCATTTTCCATATTCAAAACCATAAATTCAATAGCAAAGATGAATTTTTCAACCTTAAGCCAAATATATTCTATAATGAGTCTAGGATACTTAACTAGCATATATGCTAATTAAATGCTTATCATAATTGGTTTTAAGTTCACTTAATCCTAATATTTTAAATATACCAAGTGGCATAAAATTAATAATAGCTCCTAAATTCTCAAACTCCCTTCTAATTGATAAATACATGATATTACAAAGAATAGTAACCCTAGATCTTTCATTTTTTAGGGTAACCTATTTCACTAGAAAGTGGTGCATTCCTCACTCAAAGTAATAGTTGACAACTCTTCAAACCTCTTCTTGTTAGAATGGATATCTTTTAAGTATTTAACATATTTTAGAATCTATGAAAAAGCTTTAACAAAAGGAATGTTAAAATGTAATTTTTAAAAAATTCTTTAAAAAAATACCAAATTTATCTTCCTTTCTATCTTTTTTAGACCTACTCGGGTATGAAATTTTTGGTTAGCATTCTTTCACCATTTCATTCTTTGGCTCCTCCTCTTTTTTTGTCTCCACCTTATCCCTATTTTCTTCTATAATAACCTTATCCTTCTTTCTCTTTCTCTTAAATTTTTAGCTTATTTGCACTCCTCAAAGTCACTGCAATAACTTTCTCCCTCGAATTTGGATTGGTATTGTCATTTAAAGTACTTTAAATGACAATACCAATCCAAATTCGACTTTAATGCTTTTTAGAGACAAGCTTAACAAGCTTTCCAATTTGACTTTCTAAGTTATGGATAGAGGCTTATTAATTTTAAAGGGACACTTCAATACTCTAGAGGTGATACTTAAATACTATAATGCAAATTTCCGTAAGCTCTTTGAAAATTGGCTTCCCCACTTGCCATTGTTGTTGCCAAATTTTGGGTGAAGACCTTGTCCTTTTTGTCTTTAATTATTATATGAAAAATTAGGATGATTTCTCTACTTTGGATTTTAAATGTTAATATAAGGATTAGTATAAGTTTGGTTCCCTATAAAATTAACTTGCTCAATTGGCTATCATATATTATAAAAGACAAAACATTTATTATTAAGGTGCATCTTATCATAAATGTTGTAACTCATAACTTATATCCGTTAAGCTGCTAATCCCATATTGTTAATATCTCTACTAAGCAGTTCCAGCTTCATTGGCTTCAACCTTGAATTCCCTCAATAGTAATTATTCAGTGCAATATATTCAATAAGACTTTGTAGTTTATTAGTAGTTCTAAAGCTAGTAGTTCCATTTAAAGATGCATACATCAACATCTTGCATAACTCAAATCACAGTGAAATGTTTACATCTACAATCTCAAATTAAGTCTGCGGTGTGGTAACTTTCTCAATAGCTCCTTCTATCTCTTCTACGTTCATCTAATGTCTCATTCTCTAATTGTTAAAAGGAGAATGTTTCATACTTAAATCTTACTATTTTTGTTGGAGGTCAGTACCTAGCTCAAAGCTTTTTAACAAGGCCATGCTAGATGGTAATGCGTCTAAAAGGCATAAGACTTCAACCTTAACTAAATAGCATCATTTGAATCTCCATTAATCTTGAAAGTATCATAGATCTCTAAAAAATTGGCGATGTGTGTATTTAGATCCTTATCAAACAAGCCATCAAGTTGTAAAAATTGTTGAACCATCTAAATTAAATAAGGTCTTATCTTAAATATTGGTCTCCAATCTTGGCTTAGAAATGCTAGACTTTGTCTTAATTAATGAAATACTAGCAATTAGTTTCTATAGTGCCTTGTCCTCCCTATTCTGCCATTGTGTCTAACATTAGTAACCTTAGAATTTATGGTTCCCTTTGAGTTTTTTTAAAGTTTTTTTCCCTTGATTTTTAAAAGCAAAGTCATTTCAATCTATGAATCTAGCTTAATTACATATTGTAGTCTAGGAATACTTATGGTTATGAACTAAGGTGCTTAAATCCTAAAATTCAAGGAATAAGCATAAGATCAGGAAAAGAAGCTTTAAAATAAATAATGGAAAAGAAGAATAATTAGATTAATAAAAATAAAGCATCTGTAATATCCTTGTCGTTTATGGAGACATCAAAAACTTGATATGTGTATTTTTAAACTATACTAAAGATTACTAGTCAAGTGTACCTATCATTCTTGAAGTATATCTTAGTAAATATGAGGGTCAATCCCATGAGGAATACTAGTAAGAACCATATTTGTATTATCTCATCTAATAAACAAATGATTTATTTAAAGAAACATATTAAAGAAACTAAAATAAATAAGGATAAATTATAAAAAATTTCAAACCTTACTAAATTTTGTAATACTAGCCTGAACTTTCAAAAGTGGTAATAAAATGCTCTTTTATTTTTTTTGTTGCAAAAATATCCTACCATTAGTTCCATTTTTACTGATGTTGACATAACATACTATGTTAGTAGATCTATTATGCTCGTGATTGACATGTAGCCTATTAATAATCCTACAGTTTAAATATCAAAATGTTTAAAAATTAAAAATATGAAACCTTAAAACACAATATAATCATCTTCATCTTCCTTTTAGGGATTTCTTGAGTTATGTAAAAATGCTTTAAAACCAAACTAGAAAATGCATATAAAGCAACTAAAATTATTAAGGTAATAGTAATAATTCCAATGAAACTAGAAATAGCAAACTTAAAAATGTCATCAAATGAAAAAATTATTCGATAGACATTAATTCTTGTTTAGCAATATATTCCAAGAAACAATATATAAGTAAAATTATAATCAAAACTGTGATGGTTACATGGTGGGTTTCAAAACTTGATATTCAATTCTAATAGGATTTATAAGTAAGGTAATGAGAAAGAAAAGAATTTCATCAATAGATGTAGTTATAAATGTGATGCACCTTAAATTGTGGAAGTAAGCATGGGCCAAAATTAAAATCCTAAAGGAAATAAAAGATTAGAAACATTGTATGATAAAAATGTACATAGGCAATGTTGCTTCTGAAGATATGGGGCTGTAAAGAAGTGCTAGAATATATAAAAAAAGAAGACCCAAGAGTAGAAAAGTTGGTATTTTTACATAATTCAAGAAATCTCTAAAAGGAAGAGGAAAAAAATATTGTGGATAACTTTTAAGATTTTATAATTCTTTTTCTAATTTTTAATATTTAATCTTATATGACATTAACAAGCCATATGTCAGCCATATGTACAATGGGTCTATTGACGTAGTAAGCCATGCCAGCATCATTAACAATGGGGCTAATAGCGGGTTATTTTTATAAAAATTAAAAGTTGAAGTATTTTATTGCATGTCTAAAAGTTTAGACTATTATTACAAAATTAAGTAAAATTCAATTTTTTATATATAATTTATCCAATAACTATTCTAAAATAACAAACAAAAGGAATGAATAAGAATCGAACAACTAAATAATAGATCTAGATGTAGAATTCTCTTAGAATTTGTTCATAGATAAATTTATCTTGATTCAATGATTAACCATTATTTCTTAGACTGGTAGAAATTCTAAAGTTATAACCATATTCTTTCTCAAGATTACATAGTCCATACTTAAGTTGAGTGATTAAATTCTCTTTCTAATCAAAACTTGTAATATTGTAGTAACTCGCTTTATAAATTCATTTAATAGATTTGACTTTAACCTATAAGATTTTTATGTTTTATCTTTTGGATTCTATACGACTCTTATTATTTATACCATGATCTATTCATACATATGATCGCTAAGTCCTCATATAATATGAAATTGAATTAGAATGTCAACAAATCACAATTCAATTACAAGTTCTAGTCATGAATAATTCACAAAATAACTTAGATTTTTCATCAAATCGTATAATTAGTCCAAAACAATAATTTTAAGTTCATCCCATCTAAATCTATCATAATTTAGTTTATGATAGGAATAACATAACTAATAACAATAAAGAAAGAACACAAAAATGGAAGAATTCATTCTTATTGATCTTAAGATAGTTAATAACAATAAAAAGAACACCAAATAATAGAATTCATTCTTATGGATCTTAATATCTTGATGATCTTTGGTTAAATCTTGGTAGAAATCCCTTCTTTTCTATTCAAATTTGTTTCTTTATCATCGTAAGATACTTTAATTAATCTCTCTAATGATGTGTTGTTATGTGTTCTTTTCTAATTCTAAAAGCTTCCTTTTATTCTCATGAAAAATTGAAATTTTAAAAGTTTCGGTATTCTTAAAATTTCAAAATATCGTATTTTATGTAAAAATCACAACCAATCCTTCTTTTTCTTGTTCTATGAAGACAAGTGAGTGTAAATATCAAGAAGACAATTCAAATATTATGCTTTCGACTCACTTTAGCTTTGTCGCTTCCGAATTGTACATAAAATCAAATATAACTAAAGTGAATGTCCTAAGAATTTCATAGCATTGATCACTAAGTGTTTTGGAATAAATGTATAATCAATTAAGCAAATATCAAAGTGTCTTAGAACTTTGCTTTGATTTCACAAGTTGTTGTGACCCGATTCCGGAACCGGACCCCAACCGAAAAAACGGAAAACATAATCAAAAAACAAAGTGGCGGAACGAATCAAAAGGATTTAAAGCGAAAGACGGATAAAAACGAAAGAACGGATTACGAAGTGAAACGAATAATAAATCAGATCAAAAGGCGAACGAATCTGAAAGCAAATCGAAAGGCATCGGAATCGAAAGCAAACAGAATGGTTCAATCAAATCATAAAGCAGAAACAAGTCAAAAGCGGATCCGACATCCGAAAACGTGTATCTTAGAAAACTATCGCGTTGGAAACCTTAGACTAAACTAACCCGAAACCGGTGTAAAAAATTTTTCTCTTTATTTAAGCTTATACAAAGCAATTTAATTTCCTCTTTTTGGAAAATTATCCTCAATCAAAACTCAACTCATATAATTCTTCTTATATAATCATATTCCATCATGTTAAACAAAATCTTATTGTTCTTTTTCTTTTGCCATAAACACTCACACATGAAAATCAAGCCATCACAAAGAGCACTTCAATATCTCAAACCAATCCACACAATCATCGGACCTCCTGTCCGGAATGCCAGCATAAACAAACACAATTCTATACCTAAAACACTTCAATAAGTCTCAATCCATATCGCATTCTTCCATAGCCAAATCACAATTATATCTCAATTCAATATACAATTTCATAATTCAATCCAAAACCCAAACCAATCATATTCATATACAATCACAATTC
>JAOSBK010000009.1:2978015-2995694 GCA_027568895.1 Erythroxylum shatona | reverse complement strand
ACCCATACAAATCCACTCAAATCTCAAAGTCATCAAAACCAATCAATTCTTTTTCTCATCAATTTCCTTAAAGCACAATAACACCTATAACACAATACATATACAAAAACACTCATTTAATTTCATTTTATATTTCTAAATTCCACTTAAAGATCAGGGTCCAACACAAGTGCTTCCATATGACATTATTCTACAAAAGAGAAAGGCTAAAGCTATAATAAATTTATCAACATTCAAATGACTCTCATAAAGGTAAGTATAACAACAACAACAACAACCCTATTGCGCAAGGCTCCCGGCTTTGCGAAGTTCAAGGGAGGGACATCAATTTTTTGCAACCTTCTTTTTGTCTTTTACAAAGAGTCTATTTTTATGACTCAAATATGTGATCTTTTGGTCACAAAAGTATAGCCTTACTAGTTGTTCCAAAGCTTGCCCCTCACAAAGATAAGTAAAATGAATGAAATCAAGTCAAATGACTTTTTCACAAAGTCCAAATTCAAGGATTGAAAGAAGAAGTTCAAGTTAAGAAGTACATTGAAATTCTATTGGAACTTTACAAGCTCTTCCAAATTCTAAGATAACTTAAAACCTCGTCAGCTATATAAGAAATAAGGATTGAAGCTGCATCAAATTCATTAACATTCATATAAGAACAAGTCAAGTGACCCTTATAAAAACTAAACAAGAAGTACATGCAAAATCAAGCCAAGTGACATTCACACAATATTAAGATCAAATAATAAGATGATTCATTAGGAGCAAAGTGACTATCGTAATCATTGTTAATTTTTTTGTAACATGTTTTCGTTTGCAGTTTAGTCAAACATAACATTTTTACTTATTGTCTAAGATTAGGTCTAATATGATGAGTTGGGATGTAGTCTAAATCTATCTTATGTACTACCTCTTAATAGACATACAAAACTAATTGTGTGAAAGAGCAAAACTTCATCTTAATAGATTAAAAATCTTTAGATATTTATTATTTGATGATCAAATTAGTAAAAGTAAAGATTGAGGTGGTTATTATAGAGCACATATGTTTATTTGATGTATTGAAAGATCCTTAATTTATTAAGCTACTCATTAGGTTTTGATTTATAACAAGAATTTAATCCAAATCTATGACTGTTATAAAACATAATGAAATTGGGCCCAAGACGTCTAGAGAACCACTGGTGGAAAGAATTGTTTCAAGTTTAACGGGCCTTGCTGGTTAGTTTTGACACCCGCGTGACTTGTCAATATTTCCAAATCTCAACTATAACATTAACCTCCATAAATGAAAAGGGGAGCCCATGTCCAACAGTCCAAATAGGTAGATGTCCTTTGCATAAATTTCTTGTCAATGCTTCATTTTCATTTCTCTTTTCGAATAAAAAGAATGCTCAAAAGTTTAAAAAAATACACGAGGACGCTTAACCCACAAAAGTTTTTCATCGCCGATTAAAATGCTGATAATATACATTATTGTTTGAGTTTATAATATTTTTAAAATAAGAAGTGGTAATTCTTTTAGAGAGAGTTGTTTGTAGGGATGGCAACGGATATTCACGTATGTATCTGCATTGAAAAAAGGTTTGGTGTTTTGTCTTTAGGCACTCAGGTGTAAGAGCTTCTGCTCATATTCATACCTAATCAGCTTTGATATGCTTTTTGAATAAGCGAATACGTTATAGATATTCAAACAATTGCAACGTCGAAGGAAATATTCAAACACTCAAAATTGTAAAATTAGATAAAACATTAAGTTAACACAATCTAAATATAATAAGACAAGATATAAGCCAAGTATAAAAATAAAAGGGTGAAAACCCATAAAGAAAAGTCAGTTTGAACATAGATATAAACTTTAGAATTATAGATAAGTGACCTGATAATAATTTTAATCATTTTATTATTCTTCAATCGAAGGTACCAAAAACATAAAATTGTAAATAATTTATTTTATTATAAAATAAATATGAGATATACATTCTAGTGCAATGCAAGTATAACCTAAAATTCATGATTAGGGAAGGAAATTATGTCAGACTATGCCTTTTAGCAAGAAAAACATAATATAATCTCGGTTCTACTTGGAATACTTGATTGCTTACCTTGATCCTTTATCATTACTTAATGATTCTTTAACTTTTCTCTTTGTCTCAAATTCAGTAATAATTAGACACAATCTTACCAACAAAACAGTACTTATTTGATATTGTGCAATGACCTCTTCTATATACTCTTATGTTTTGGAACCATTTAAAAACATGCATCTCCTCTCTTTCACTCTTTTCAGTCTCTGCATTCTGCAAATACACGTAGGAATGACAGGCGTAAAAGAACTACAGGTCAACAATAAATTTTGAGAATTGCTTTTCTAAGAGATGCGTATGTTAATGCGTGAAAAAACGACTCTCTCATGACTTTACATTTGGGATGGGACCCCCACGTCACGTGGGAACAGTTTTTCCTCTTCTTTTTTCTTTTGTTTCTTCTTATGATTCAGCATCTTAATTACTTCTTAAACGAGGAAGCATACTATATTTGGCAGTCACGAGCAATATCTACACCTTAAAAAGCTAAACAACACTAGAGCAGATAGCGGAACCCTTTGATGAGTTAGCAGATTGATATTTGATTTGTCTGACAATACCTAACATAACATGGGAAGCTAAGATTGACAGACATGGCACAATCTGACAATGGGTCGTTTGAGTGAGATGGGAAGCCTGTTCTGTTGAATATTATAACTGAAGAAATCTTAGGGGCAGTGTTCAGCGTCTTTAGATCTGATACCAACATTCCACCACACACACCCACCACGCTTTACTCACTCCTTTCTTCGTCTTTAACATTCTTCTTTTTTTTTTTTTTTTCTTTCGTTAGGTATCTTATTGCTTTCGCTCGTCTTAACTTCTT
Organism: Erythroxylum shatona; assembly: GCA_027568895.1. NCBI lineage: Eukaryota > Viridiplantae > Streptophyta > Magnoliopsida > Malpighiales > Erythroxylaceae > Erythroxylum > Erythroxylum shatona. The sequence goes on along the minus strand of JAOSBK010000009.1, from coordinate 2,992,784 downwards.
TTTTTTTTTTTGGGTTTCAACATTCCGCAATTTCTTCCACAAGAATCTGCTGCTCCATCTGCTCTTATAAGTATATACAAATATTACAAGCAGAGCAAGAATCTCCGAGAAAATCTCTCTTTTCTTATATATTGGGTGTGTTTCTTGTTTGAGTCTTACTGAAGATCTAGGCTGTTCTTGGTCTCTTTCTAGTCGTTTTCTGGTACTTAGACAGGGATCTAGGTGTTCTGAACACTGACTGCCACAGACATTTCTACTCAAATCTGTGTTCAAGGTGATATAATATCTTCTGTCTATGCCTGATTGTCAGATATTCGTGATTAAGAGCCGAAAGGGTATCTAGGAGTCGCTTCAATTTGTGATTTTTTTTAAAGTGCTCTGAAAGTTTTAGGCCTTCATAACTTATTGAAAAGGAGAATGGTGGCAGCCAATGGGCTATGGTTCACAGTTCTTGGTATTGCGTCGTGTGTGGCATTCATTTTCATGTCGTTTGGTGATGTGAGGATCACTTATTATCAAGAGCCAGAGTTAGCTTTTATTGAGAGAAATGGGACTCAGTTTAGGGTGGATGGTAGAGCTTTTTACATTAATGGATGGAATTCGTTTTGGTTGATGGACCATGCTGCGGATGGAGACAGAAAGCCTCGTGTTGGTGCAATGCTGCAAGCTGGTGCAAAAATGGGTATGACTGTTTGTCGGACTTGGGCTTTCAACGACGGTACCTACAATGCCCTCCAGATCTCCCCCGGCCAATTCGATGAGCGTGTTTTCAAGGTATGTGACGCTTCAATTTGTTCTACTAATTCTGAAAATTTTTCCTTGGAAATTTTGAATTTGATTTTTGTTCAAACATCTTTTGACATTTCGGGTACTTTTGTCGGTAGGTTACTTACCACTGAACCGTGTCTACTTTCACATTAAAAAATTAACTTTACTTAAAGTGTCGGTGAGATGCTGTACGAAAAATAACCAAATTGATGATGAAGAAACATATTTAAGTGAGGTTCAGGACGAATGACCTGACAACAGATGAGTCATTAGGCATTTTACGCATTTATATGCTCAACCAACATGTGTGTCCTTTGCACTACTATGGAGAATGCAAATAAAAACTGAGAAGGCCCCTTCAATTTCTCACAAGGAGCCACAAACTTATGATTCATAGGATACTTGTCAAGTAAAATTCATCCCTCTAGTGGCTTTCATTTCATGCTAATATCCTTATAACGCCTCATGTATTAATAATCCATCCTTGAGAATTTATGTGCGCATGTCAAACAACTGTATGTTTGCTTTCCGTTGTTGCCATACTCTTTAAACAATGCCTGTTGAGTTCATCGTCCATCCCTACTTTAAGGATGGTTAAGACGACATTCACAGCAAAAACCCTTCCACCAGTAAGATCTTCACCGTTTAAACCTGATTCTTCTTTACCTTCTAAAGTTTCCCGCTCCCATGCTAGCAATGAAGATTTGGTCAAATCAATCTTTCTATAATATCGATGATTATACTGCTTTCTCTATTTCTTGTACTGTTAAAGAGAATAAATTGTAAATACTTATTCAGCATCTGCCAGTTTGATGACTCGTATTTTTTTTAGGCTTTGGATTATGTTATTTCAGAAGCAAGACAGCATGGAATTAGGCTACTACTGAGTTTAGTTAATAACTTGCAAGCTTATGGTGGGAAGACTCAGTATGTGAAGTGGGCATGGGAAGAGGGCATTGGTTTAAGCTCTTCAAATGATTCCTTCTTCTTTGATCCATCCATCAAACGATACTTTAAGAGTTATATTAAGGTATGTGTTATCCTTCTATGCATTTCTTTTTGGCAGTTTAACCAAATCACATTTCAAGCTTCTTTTAACCATATTCCTCAGACAAATTGCATTTCGCTGGAGTTTCCTTATTCAATTATGAAAGGATGGATCATATCCTCTACCAAAAGTCAAAACGACTGAATATCTCATGTAGCTTTGTTTGAATCGAGAATTTCCTTTCTTCTAATGTCTCATGAACCATAAATGTATGGCTTTTCTTCCTGGACTCTTTATCCATAGGCAGAAAATATGAGATAAGAATTAACAAGCTTTTAGTGGCATGCAATCAATCTTTTTATGCTTCCCTCTTCCACCGAAAAAAAGCTATATTCATTTGAGTGCCATTAGCAAATGCTCACAAATTGATTTTAATTTTTTATCCATCTTTTCAAAAGTGAGGAAAGAGCATGGATACCATATGCAACTTCTAAGTTGTCATAAGTAGGAGATGACTGTCTCCCTAGTGCACGGGAATTTAGGCAAGTTTTTACCTTCTTGAATGAAGTTGTAAAATGTATGAATCATTTGTATCACAAGAAACTTGATTTTGAGTACTTGTGATAGCTCTTGGCCTAAGTTGTTTTTTTGTTTTACCTTTCAATGTTCTATAGAAGTTTTTTTATTGTATTTCTGTGATTTAGTCATGATTGCTTAGTAGTGATAATTCAATGGTTAATGCACGAAGACTCGTATGGTTTCATTTCTTCATAATATTTTCTCATTTTCTGGAATTATCTTGGAGCTTGGTGTTGATTTTGATTTATGATTTTCAGAATATTTCTATCAACTAGAGTTTTGCTAAATCAATTGGCTTATATTACCCAGGTGTAGGAAATTTTGTCTTTGATAGAACACCAGTAAATGGATCTGCTCTTCAAATTGAAAACTTAGAGACTATGAGTTACTTCTACACAGGAAGTACTCTGGAAATGCAGTATCCATGGTGTCTTTGTGTATTTTACATGGACAAAGATGCTGCAGTTGATATACTATTTTTAATTGAAAAAGGAAGATTATGATTTGATAGGAATGCTGAAAATATCAGAAAATCAGTCACATTCTTTACTGGATATAATCTCTTCCATGGATATTATACTCGAGTTCTGGATCATTTTGTGTTTTCTAGTGTAATTTACATACATTGTACAGGAAAATAATAACCCAGGTCACTGTTCTCTAAATCAGATCATGCTGAGTATCTGGGTGACACATTCTGTGGACATACAAATATTATCAAACAATTATTTATTTCTAGAGATTACTTGGTCAATTCTGATTTATGTTCTTATAACAGACAATGCTGACAAGAAGAAACACCATCACGGGGTTTGAATATAGGAATGATCCCACAATCTTTGCTTGGGAGTTGATAAATGAACCCAGATGCATGTCTGATCCTTCAGGAGACACTCTTCAAGTAAGTTAGAAACCTTTCTACCCCATATTGTTTTGTTTATTGGAGATAAATCACTTTTACAAGGCCAGTTGAGTGAGAACTATTAGGTCTTCACAGTTCACCCCATTGATGCAAAACTTCGAATTACATATCAGATATTTATAAGATTCCTCTATTAAATATTCAAGGAAATCTAGAAATGTGATGTGAAATTCTTCATGCCAAGACTTAACTTTTTTGTTCTGCCATCAAGTGAATGTTTATGTTGTGAGGTAAACATCAGACGTGTTAGTTTGCTTAGATTGTTCAAACATCGCTCTTAAGATCAAATTGCTCAAATGATTCTTTTCTGCCTAAAATCACGGTCAAGTGTCCTTATCTCATCCTGTTGTTTTACTGTATCAAATTTGGATATCAATGTTTCCTAATCATAATTCATCAGCAAATATCTGTATGAAAGCTCCTCTTTTTTTCCTTTTTAGAGAAGCAAACAAAGAAGGAAAAGGAAAGGAGAAGAGTCTTTACAAATGCTGTTAAGCAATAATACACAATCAGAAATGTATGGAAATATCTAATTGATATCTACAAAATCTGTAAGCATTAACTTAGTGGGTTATAATCGCAGGACTGGATAGTGGAAATGTCTGCTTTTGTGAAATCAATCGACAAGAACCATCTGCTGACTGTGGGGCTCGAAGGATTTTATGGCCCTAAAAACCCCAAAAGGTTAACTGTTAACCCAGAAAATTGGGCTTCAACCTTTGGATCAGATTTTGTTCGCAATTCCAAGATCTCAGACGTTGACTTCGCCTCTGTTCATATATACCCTGATCATTGGTAAGCGTCATGAGTTACTCAAAATTAACAATTTTGTAGGAGATAAAATGAAAATATAAATAATACGAGCCTTCAGTTGTGAACTTAATAAAATTTTTCATCCGGGGCCATTGGCATTTTAAGTGTTTGTGGCAAAAACAAGAGGGTCTAAGATCTCATGGCGACTTCTTCTGATGCATCATTAACCTAGTCTTTGTACCACTGGATACATAATACACTTCTTTATGTCTATAATGGTGCTTCTGAGCATCTGGCTTACATCTAATACATTTTTTTTCTTTCGTAGGATCCACGATAGAGAATTTAAAGATAAATTGGCATTTGTGTCGAAGTGGATGCTCTCTCACATTGAAGATGGTCACTATGAACTGAACAAACCTGTGTTATTCACTGAATATGGATTGTCCAACCTTAACAAGGACTTCCACTACTCTCAGCGGGACCAGTTCTACAAAACCATTTCAGACATCATCTATAAATCTGCAAAGAGAAATCGATCTGGGGCAGGTGCTTTGATCTGGCAGTTCTTTGTTGAAGGGATGGAGGAGTTTAATGATGATTTTGGAATTGTCCCATGGGAAAGACCATCAACATACAAACTTTTAACTGAACAATCATGTAGGTTGGCCAGAATTAAGGGAGTGATTCAACAAAATAGGAACTTGAAAGAGCTGTGTTTGGAAAGGCAGTAAAATTTTAATCCTTTTACTAAAAGGATGAAGCTCTGTTTGCAAGATTAGCCTTGTGGCGTTGGGATTGTTGAAGGAACGGATGCAGGGAATTGATTTTGAATCAAAAGTGCCAGTTGGGTGGGAGACACATGTAAAAGAGGTGCTTTGAGCTACTTATACTTTGCGACACATATATTAGGATTTGTTGTGCAATTTATAGACGATCTATCTGACAGCATTGTAGAGAAGCAGAAACCAGGAACCTTTCTGGGAAATGTTATTCTCAAAGTCTATTCAACAGAGATGGAGTAGCATTCTAAATATATTAATATAGGTTTGACTGTAATGCTGAAGTCACAGAATCACACAAATAAAAGCTCAATGGAGTGATGAACTGAATAAAGCCCTTGGAAAATTAATATTCTAATACTCCAATAAGTACATGAAGGGAAAAAACAAAAGAGCAAAGAAACAAACTTAACTCTATCTGACTGTGATCAAAACCCAAAGAAAAATCAGATCAGCTTACAAATGCTAATCAAAGAACCGACTTCTGCTTTTGCTTAGCAAATCTCGGTGAAGTCCTAAGTACTCTGGCAGCAGAGCTAGACCCAATCTCCTCTCCGTTATTACCCTTTATTCGGCTTTTCAATTTCTTTCCCTTAGAATTGCCTCTACTCACCTCTTCAACCACTGTCATAACATTACAATCCTCCTCCTCCTCCTCCATTACCATTTTTCTCGTCCTCATCTTTCCATTAACGTTAGCTACATTTTCCTTCGCCACTCTATCGAAATCCCCCACCAACTTCCTCGCAGGTTGCTTCCTTGAATCCACCCTCTCGATCGTCTCTTCCTCCTCGCTTTCCTCAACAAATTTCCGTCTCTTTGCCACCTTAGGAGCCGGAGGAGGCGAGATCGAGGCAACCCTTTTCCTGTTTTTGTCACTTTTCCCATTTGCACCAGGCTGTACCTGATGTTTCACCGGATTGGGACTAATGCTAGACCCTTCCGATTTGGCCTGTTTGTCCTTTTGCTTTCGGAGCCTGTCGATGTTGCCCTCGATCCGACCCTGTAGGCGGAGGCGTTCAAAGCTCAGACCTCCCATGGACCAGTGAGCCTCCCGAGCCCAGGTGAGGAAAGGTTCCATCACAGACGCGGGAGGGTCTATACGCTCCACGTTAAACTTGACGTCGGTATAGATGCGGGGACGAGGGAGGCCACTGCCGTAAAACTTGCCGGGACCCAAAGGCACTACCATGATTATTTAGTTACGGTTCCCTCCGAGAATGAACCACGTCGAGGAGTGCGTGTGGCTGTGTCACGTGAATTGAACGCCAGGGATGAAGTGTTTATATAAATGAAAAACTGCGGGAATGAAAACTGGGGATTCGGTGGCGCGGCGGGAACATGTTTTGGCGCCTAAATTTGGCGCCATCGGGGATTTCAGATTGCAGTTTCCAAAATAGGCGCGAAGGCATCTGCGTGAGGTGAACTGAGTACTTGTAATTTTATGTTTTTTTTTTTTAATTTAAAAATACTTTGAAAACTTAAACAACTATGTACCAATCACACAAAGATAATATGCATGCCATGGAGAGTTGTTTCAAGGTTTCTCCCATCATTTCAAATAAAACTTTTATATTACTTCCTTTTATCTTATTAAGATTTTAAATTTATTTATCTTGTATTCATTTTGTTCAAATTGCACTTTCATATAGACTAATTTTACTTTTTTTAAAATCAAATTAAAAAAATTTATCAACATTTGAAGTCCTATGAAATGGTACAAACAACTTCATGCAATTTATCCTAAAGTTTTAGATAAAATCATATTATCAACCTTTTATTTTAATCCCTAGTTATCTCTTTAGGTATTTCATTTTAAGCCTTAGTTGAAACTACAAACTATTAGTCAGTCAATGACATATTTTATTTTCTTTCTCTAGCCTGCTTATATTCACCTCACACTTAAAATATTTAAGGTTTAATTTTTTAAAAATAAAATATATATAAATCTAAAAATATTTTATAAAATTTTAAAAATACAGACTTCTTATACTCCTCTTAAATTCAAATACCATAATAATTTTTATACAAAACAATCTTATAAAAAGCCTTGCCTATAAGGTTTAATAAACAAATTATTAAAGAAGTTTACAGAAACAACCACTCCTCCATCTTCTTCTTGATAAAAAAGAGTTTCTTTCCATCGTATTTCTACAATTGGCGAATAGCATACTGATTGTTATTCTCGGGTCCTACACTTACCAACCTGGCACGATAATCCGATCTTCGCAAGTTAACTGCAAAGCATCGCTTATGGAGCTAACTCTTACACGCCCTGATGATTGGCATCTTCACCTTCGCGATGGTGGCCTTCTTCAAGCTGTCGTTCCTCACAGGTTACTTTTGATTTAATTCTATAGCAAGGGTAATGATTGTGAACTTTTGGTACATATTGGAGGGGAGTGATGACATGTATTGCGTAACTCTTAACCCGCAGCGCAAATCATTTTGGAAGGGCAATTGTTATGCCAAATTTGAGGCCACCCGTTACTACCACCGCTGCTGCTCTTGCTTATCGAGAATCTATAATGAAATCTTTGCCGGCTGAGAGAGACTTTACTCCACTTATGACACTTTATTTGACTGACACCACAAGTCCGGATGAAATCAGACTTGCCAGTGAGTCTAACTTTACATTTGCATGTCGTTGAGTTGTTTTGCTTATTCTGCTCTTGATGGGTTGGTATTGTTGTTGTATTTTCTCCGAGTCATTTTTATGATTTGACTTGACTATTTTCATTGTCCATTTTTAAATTTGGAACTTTGATCATACCACCCTAGTGCTTTATTGTTAATGAGGAATTTACCATATAGGGTTTGGACGTGCAAGTTCTGTTGCCTTTTCTTTTGCCATTGGGTTGCGTGGGGTGTGAGACTACTAGTTGATAGGGCTTATAATTGATGTTTTCTTTTGGGAAATGGCTTATAATTGATGTTGCTGTTCCTCACAGATAGGATAAACTTCTAACTTAGTTGTGATAGTTTCTCTGGTCGAATGAAAGATTTCGAACTATTCCTCCTTGGCTTGAGTTAAAAATCTTGCATGAGATTCAGTGTGTTTGTTTTAACAATAATTGCTGGATAGTATTTTTACGAAACATATCAAATCACGTAAGAAAATTGTAAATGCTACTAAGACTCTCCAAAGGTTTCTTGCTCTCTTTTCTTAAATTCGGCAATTTGACTTTTATTATCACTAAAAAAGTGTTATTTATGTGGACAGAAAAAAGTGGAGTGGTTTACGCTGTGAAGTTATATCCTGCTGGTGCAACAACAAACTCTCAAGATGGTGTTACAGATCTTTTTGGAAAATGTCTACCAGTGCTTGCAGAGATGGTTGAGCAGAATTTACCTTTGCTGGTACATTGCCCAATCTTCTTTATTAGTTTTTCTTCTGCATCCTACATTCAAAACTTTTCCACTAGTATGCATCCAAGACACGAGGGTTGTATTCTACTCTTGGTGCATGCTTTGTTTTGCAATTTAAGAGAACTTAGGTAAGACAATATGGTTTTTAGCTATACACTGCTTTGAGCTAAAATTACTACAAAATGAAGGCCCCTAAAGTTGGAAGGAGCTGATTCCAATTTCGCAGGTCATTGAGTTAAAGTCTCAACTGGAATTTACCTTTTTCTATTTTTAGTTGGGAAAGAATGGAAATGTCTAATTCCAATTTTGGAGGTAATTCCTTTTGAAGTTAAATTGTAGTTGCACATAGTTTGTGCTGATTCTTGTAGTTGAATTAGTTTCTTGAGCTAGCAGCTCCATTTTCTTTAGTCAAGATGGCATTGATGATGATAGATTTTGTGTTCTTGAGATTAAAGGATTATCAACATTGATGCCACTACTGAAAGGTTTTGTTGTTTAAAATGTTTTTAGTTGTTTCAAGTGTTATTCTCCAATCTGGTGATAAGATATGATTTTCTATAACATGGGCACATATCTGATTTTTTCTGCAGGTGCATGGTGAAGTTACAGATTCTAATATTGATGTCTTTGACCGTGAAAAGGTCTTTATCAGCACTGTTTTGCAGCCTTTGATCAAAAGGCTTCCAAGTTTGAAGGTTGTTATGGAGCACATCACTACGAAGGATGCTGTTAGATTTGTTGAGTCTTGCAATAACGGTAAGCAATAACATAAATCTTTTTTCCACTAAATGTCTCACCATCATGTTTCTTGGATCATCATAGGTCTAAGTTTATTTCTATATATAATTAGGTAATGTAGCAGCAACTGTTACTCCGCAGCACCTTCTCCTGAACAGAAATGCTCTCTTTGAAGGAGGACTACAACCACACAACTACTGCCTTCCAATACTCAAAAGAGAAACCCATAGTATGTCTCAGAGAGCTTTACAATAAATTGATATCTTTCCAAGCTCAACATCAAACTTATTCATTGTTGCTTAGAAAATTGGTACTTCTATGCCTTTAATATCCAAGTATTGCCTAGTAAACTTTGACTGGGTTGGTCTCAACAAGGCTTCACAGGTCATTTATTTGAACAAATTTTCAATTGAATTGTATCTTAGGTTTTAACTGTGCTCATTAATATTTTTGATTTTGTTGGACGTAAAATTTGTATTTTATCTCGCTCTAGTTATTGGAGAATAAAAAATATAGTACTTCTTTTTGTGGATTTTTGTTAGCTCATAAGCCCATTTCTTGTTTAGGACAGGCTATTGTTGCAGCAGTGACTAGCGGAAGTAAAAAATTCTTTCTTGGAACTGATAGTGCACCTCATGAGAAAAGTAGAAAGGAGCGCCCTTGTGGATGTGCTGGGATATTTAATGCCCCTGTTGCCCTAGCGTTGTATGCGAAAGTTTTCGAAGAGGTAAAAAAACTTTTGCTACTCATCACCAAGTGTTTGTATACTATTGAGAAAATCCTTTTGTTATTTATGGGCCACAAATGCAACTTAGTATTTAGTTTAGCTAGGTCAAGTTGAGCAATATTACGAACTCCCCCTTAAGTTCGATAATATTTTTTATTTTGAATTGTGGAAATGGCTTATCCATTAAATCAGATTGTGTTGGCTACATGCCTATCATTAAATCCATATTCGTCCCTTGCCAAACCATCAACTATGATGCCATGAAGAAAATAGTGAAGAAAACTATATTGAGCTTAATTATCTGTACATATGATTTCTATGATATATATACAAGAAATCTAGCTATAATTAAGGGATATTCTTACCTATCAAATCTCCCAATTATAGGGATAAATCTCTCAATTTTAGGAAGAGATCACTACAAATATTAATTCTAAATATATACACAAAAATAATCCAATCTAATTACTCTAGTCAACAACTAGGAGAGGCCATCCTTCGAGTTCGTCCTTGACTTGCATTGTTTGGGATTTGTTTGCTCTCATTAATGCATGTAAAGAGATTTTTGGCTTCCCTGATTCTTCCTCCTGAATTTCATCATGTTCCTCCACCACTTCAATCCAACACAGCCGTGTACACTTGTGCCCCATCACACAGCTTTTTAACACAGCAGTGGGTGAGATGGGTTGTCCTTAGTTTGGTTAGTTCCCTATTCTTTCTTTTATCGAAATTTGTTGTATCAAAGGTTCAATAGGTAATGGAAGGAAAACCTGTTTCATGAATTGGAACCAATATCCAACAACACGAGGTAGAATTGAATAGTGGTTACTCCCTGCCTAGTAACTCCCTTGAGTTGGACGGTGGGAGAATCAAGATTGAATTTATTTAGGATAAGTTTGTTGTAGAAGATTATTTGGATTGATTAGGGTGGTTTTGGAGAATTATTTTGAAGACAAACCCATGATAGAATACCAAAATGTGGGCACGGCACTTCCATGGTGGAAGAGAAGTCTAAAATCGGCTATTAGAAACACATGAAGATGAACCTAGAAAGGAAACTTTTAGCGAGTGAAAATCATGTCTCATGATATGGTGTTAAAAAGCTATATAGTAGCAATTGCCAGGCCGATTTAGCATTGGACTTGCTTATTCAAGATACTGAAGAAATTATGTACGGACTGCCACAACTAGCAAAATTAACCATGGTCCAATCAATGCTGAAAAGAGCTATAGAAGCAAGTGTATGGTGATATAGAAGGGACAAAACTACATTGATTCATCAGGAATTAAATGTGGTAATAATTCACAAGTTCAACCGTTTACTTGTAGAGAGGACTATGTTTTTTTAGCTTGCCTGTATTTGGCCAAAGTTGAGGAAGAATTAGAGCCAGTTTATGATGAGTATAGAGAGGAGAGAATATTGAAGTTACATCTGGTAGACTAAGAGTTCTTGATGGTTAAAAGACTACTAAGACGATTAATGAGGATGCAAATGATTTTGCTCCTGCACCTGAGTACCTATTAGAGATTCATGATCCTCCTACAAGTTTCAAGGAATATAACAGAAAGTTAATTCTGATATTTACCATCCATGCAGGGTTAATGTTGCTGTCCAAAAATAGCTCCACAGACTAGCCTTCGAGAGGTTTTCTTTGAACTCTTGTTCTCTCTCTATGCTCCCGCAACAATCACCCTTGTGCTATCCATAATTTGTTGAACAGTAGCTGCCCCTACACCCTTCTTTACATAACATATTTGCTGAGGGCCACCATGGAAGGAAAATGGATCTTTGATTTGATCTATATAAGCTTCTGTTTCCCGTTTATCTCGAGCTCATCATTGACTTCTGACTTAAGTATGCTATCTTAACAGAATCTCAGTTATTGTTTGCTCGCTGCAGGCTGGGGCTCTTGACAAACTAGAAGCTTTCACGAGCTTCAATGGACCAGATTTCTATGGCCTTCCAAGGAACACATCAAAGATTAAGCTGACAAAATCACCATGGAATGTGCCAGAGTCTTTCTCATTTTCATTCGGAGACATCATTCCAATGTTTGCTGGCCAGACACTTGAGTGGCAGCCCTCTTCTATTTGATCTCCATTTTATGAGCTGACTTCAACGTCTTACGTTCCAGTATCAAACTGGGTTGTGGATTCATTTTCTTATTTTCATTTTCCCTTTAAAAGGGATAATTATATGTTGTTTCATTTAAACTTTGAACTGTATTTTTGGGTGTGGAAGGCCCTGCACTTCCTCTTGAAAAAGAGGGTGCTCACCATGGATTGTGGGAGTTTCCACAAACATGAGAAAAAAAGGAGATTTCGATTAAATTTTTTTGTTAAATCTAATTATGTTTTCATTTTATAGTTAACTGGTAAATCCATTTACAATTATAATAATTTATTCATATCTATATTTTTTTTAAGTCAAAATAATCAGTGTCAAAACCTCAAAGGGTAAGTCAGCCATACAAGTAAACTGACCTTCCTAGCCAAAGCTTAGTGAAAGTATCAGCGAAACAAAATTACCACCTGCTAATATCCTCTCGTTATGCCATAATAATGGGAAAGTTAATCGCCCCTTTTCTTCACACATTCCATTTATTTGTCATTCGTTCACTTAGTTGAGTTCTCATGCCTATGGCAAGAAAAGTTTTTCCAATCTAGCTATACAAGTTGGTTGTCATGTTGATATATTGATAAGTCTTTTTTTTTGGAAGATGAATAAATAATTTTATTAACTCAAGCAAAGTTTGACAACATTACAATGACAAGGAGATCAATCCTAACCCCCATAGCAAAACGCAGGCTTTAATATTTCAGCACCAACACATGTCTAAAACACTCGACTCTACAAAATTTCATAATATTTTCATTCTTTGTCTGACTGTGGACTGCATATCATATGCCACTAATAGCTCTCTGACTCTGACCCAATTAACATTAAAGTAATCTATAGGAAAATTGATAAAGGGACCATGTCTCTTAAGGAGTTTGTAAGTTCCTGTAAGAGAGCTGTATTATGCTTGGCTCTCCTTTGAAAGGCTCTGTCATTGTTTTGTTTTCAAAGTTGATAAAACTGCATTCCTTCGAGATAATCTGAATACTTCTTAGTCCCACTTACTCAGAATCTAAGATTTGCATGAACAATTCGCAAGTTCTTGGCAAGTAAAGGGGGAAGTTGGTATGTTGCAAATTTGAATGACTCCCCTCCAAATAAATTCATAGGTGTTTAATCTTCTCATCTTCTATGTTATATAGGAATCTGACCTTTGGACTTGAAGGCCTCTTTAAGCGCTTCTAAAAGTCACTGGAAAATTTACCATATGAGTTCAAGGTTCACAAAACACTATATTGCTCGTCAGTGGTGAATTGAATGCATAGAATTAAATGGATAAGAGGACTACTAGGTAAGGTTTTGATGCAATTTACTTTTACATTTAATGCTTCTCGACTGTGGTATTGCTTGAAATCATGCTGTGCAGAACACTAAGTTTAGAGATGTCTGTAAGAGGTCCAGGATCAATCCATTAATTAAATTAGAAGTTTATGGTTTCCCCATTCCCAATCCTATACTTGATTAACCCTTTTAGTAATTCCTTAAATTTGAGTTGCAATATGGTTAATGATGCATTAGTTTTGAGAGTGAAATTCCAAGAATTGTCATGCCCTAAGTAGTAAGCATAAACCATCTTATCCAAGGAGTTCTTTTTTTTTTTTTTTGTCATGTATCAACCTCTAAAGCCTTCTAGTCAAAGCAACTTATTATTAAGGCCGCTAGAGGTAATGTCTAATCCCCCTAGGCATATTTCTTTTTAATTAACTTTGGAAATAACTTTTTTGTTAGAATCTTCTAATGATAAAAATATTTTCATCACCTACTCCAATGAAGTAATTATAGAAGTAGGGATTAAAAGATGTAAAGATCAATACATGTGTAGATTTTTTTTATCAAAGTTGGACTCTTTCAGCGTGAGATTAACAAATATGTTTCTAGCCTAAAAACCTTCTTAAAATTTTTTCTATAAGAGGAAAATAATTAGTATGAGTGTCTTCTTGAGGTAATGGGATGCCTAAGTAAGTGATTTTAGGCTTTATGGTTTTCAATCTTTAAATGCATGAGAACTAGGCCTCTAAATGATGAGCACTCAAAGACAAAAGGCAGTTTGTTCTTTCTTAATTGATGGCAAGATTAGAGGTGAATAACTTCACTGTTGTCAGTAAAGCACTCATTGAATTAGCATTAGCATTGGAGAAAACTAAAATGTCATTTGCAAACAACAAGCTACTAATCCTTAGTTTCTTGCACTTATTGTGGAACTTAAAGTTTTTTCATGGTTAATAGTTAGCTTTGTTAGTCTTGTTAGTAACTCCATTCCTAAAACAAAGAGGTGAGGAGATCAAGGATCTCCTTGCTTCAATCCTCTTACTACTTTAAATACCCTAGCAAACTCCCTATTGATCAAAACACTATAAGACATTAAGTTTATACGTTGTTTTATTGAAACAACAAAAATTTCAGGGAATCTAAATGCTCTTATTATGCTCCATTCTTTTGAGTTAAATGCTTTGTGTATATCAATTTTCAGTGAACAATTTTCGAAGATGCTTCCTAAAGTAGCCATTAAAGAGATTTTGAGCTATAAGAATATTGTCCCTAATTTGTCTATCCTTTAAAAAGGCATCTTAAGAGGAATCTATAATGTCTGGGAGCACAATCTTGAGCCTATTTACAGTTAGCTTAGATATGACTTTATATATTGTGTTATAACAAGATATGGGTCTTTAGTCTTTTAAGGAAAAGGGGATTGACACTTTGGGATAAGGCATATGAAACTTTTGTTGGCTTCCTTGAGCATTTTACCTTAAGAGTGAAGAATTCTCTAACAACCTCAGTCACTATATTCATAATCATAGGCTATGGATTTTGATAGAAAAAGCCATTTATACCATCAGGTTTAGGTTCCTTATTGAGATTGAGTGCATACATTATTTCCTATACTTCCCTACTCGTGAGAGGCTTAGTTAGTTGTTCCATGTCATAAGTAGAAACATACTTACCAACTATTGTTGGACCCCGAACTTTTCTTGGAGACTTGATTTGTTAAATGCAATTAAATGAGGAATTAGTGGAGTTAAATTT
>JAOSBK010000009.1:2938128-2963264 GCA_027568895.1 Erythroxylum shatona | reverse complement strand
TGGAAATGCATTTCTAACTCTCATTAATCACTCACATTTACCATTTTAACCTTCCCACAAGAATGGGATGTTACAACTCTCCCCTCCTAAAAAGAAATTTTGTCCTCGAAATTAATATCTGATGGATTAATAAGGTAGGGGTATTCCTTCCTCATATGCTCCTCCGTTTCCCATGTAACCTCATTACTCGAATACTTTCACCCAATTGTCCACAATCGATAGACTCCCTTGTCTTTCAATCACTTATTCAAATATCACACTATATCAGCTATTTCCTTGATGAGTTTCAGATTACTCAAAAATTTTCACTTCCAATTTTAATAACACTTATACTGGATCATAACGATATTTCCTAAACATATCTATATAACACTGTGTGAGTGCAAAACATCTTTTACTGGTAATACCAACTCATAAATCCATGGTCATATTCTCACAATAGTTTCATATAGACCAATTTATGTCGAGCTTAGTCCCCCTTTTTTTTAACCTGTTCACATCTTTATCTGTATCTATGAACACCTTGGCAAGGTGACACTCTCAGAAGTATTTCATCTTTCGCTTGCTATTTTACATCCCTTTAGTGTCAATACAGTCAACTCTTATGTTTATCACAGGATATTCCATAACCTCAATGTTGATTCACTTAACTCAATCATCTTTCTTGAATCACTTAACTCCTATTACATATTCATTTCACATACTAATAGTGTCCTGAATTAATTCTAGCCTTTAACCAATTTTAGGTCCTCTTCATTCCAATGTAAGGTCAAACACCCCTTTTTTGTCGTATAACATCTCATACAGTATCCTAACGATATCACTATGATGGTGATTGATATGCTTAAATTCAATTAAAACCATGCATTAACCTCACGACCCTATGAACCCCAGAATATAAGTTTTTAAGCATATCCCCAACAGTTAAGACTGTTGGCAATTCAAACACTCTGTCACTTATCTCTACATCCTTAGCAGTTAAATACTATTTCAGTATTTTCCTACTAGGATGTCTAGCTTAGGCTATTACTTGTGCTCTCTCTAGTAATCTCTTCATTCAATTATCTTTATCGGTACACATCCTTTTTGATTCAGTCACCAAATAACACTTTCCAATTCAAACTCAATTTTGGATTCATTTTTGATTCCTCAATAAGATCCACAATTTTTGAATTCTCAATTTGACTTTTGCTAATCTTTTCATGTGAAACCGATCTTAAATTTAATAGCTAAGAGTACTTTGATTTGCCCAAAATTCAAATCTCAACATTCTATACTTTTCATTGCACTTGGCTTTGTAACCTCAATACTTGAATTTGTGTTACACCATTATTGAATTTTCTGTTCCATGCATCAATTTACAACACTAGCTTTACAGGGAAAATACTCATTTGCTTAATCAAAATCTTTTTGTAACTCTATTCATGGTCTCTACCTTATATTCGGTTCTTTCAAAGTCCATATTTACCTCAAACTTTAATGATTTGTATATTTATATATATATATCCAAAATGTTTCACTGCACGTATAATGTCTCCAAATTCTCAAAGTAATCACTATAATAGCAAGTTATCAATCTTGTATCAAATAAGCAGTTCATAAGACTTTAATTATCTCAATGCATATGAAATCACTTTATTATGCTACATTAGATTTTATCCTATTCCCTGGTGCGAACATTATTGTATACTAGATAATCTCAAATTCCAAATGATACTATTATCATTGGTGTTATAATTCCTCAAACATTCTTTTTACATTCATCACTCATATGATTTACACATTTTTCCTCAAACATTTCTGTCAAAGGCTAAGATCATTAAAAACTCCTTAATTGTCCCTGGTAGTATCCAACATATAGCTAGTTCTAAAGAACTCTGAATCTCTCATATATTCCTTATAGTTTCTCACTTTTTCATCACCTTTACTTTCTTTAGGTTTCCCAATATGCCATGTTCAGATATTATACAACCCATATTTTATTTGATCAAGTTGGGATTCACTCTCATTAAACTTGGCATATAATTGTTTCTACTTTCAAGATATGTAAGATTTTCCTCAAATGTCCAAAGATATTCTCTTCACTTTTTGAATACGCTCCAAATATCTTCTATGATCATAGTCACTAATTGATAAGGTTTTCTAGAATCACTTTACTCTTCATTGTCATGATACTGTCAGGGGCATTTGTTGATTCAAACAAATATTGCCAAAACTCTATATGTCCTTAATTAGTTCTCATAATTCCTTAAGTCACTAGTTCCTCAATGAGGTAATATTATCTCATGTTATTTTCAATTTCCCATTTGACTTATCTTTCTTGAATAATTTTCTCCATCCTTTAGAGTTCCTCAGATTTCACATTGACTTATTCCAATGTCTGCTTATTCATACCAGTTTCTCCACACATTTCAATTTATTTGATACCTCAATTTCCTATATTGGTAACCCATTCACCAAATCTGACTTGTATCTTTTATACTTAATGTCACCTCAATTTTAAGAATCCATCACTTATTTCGATACTTTACATTAACAAAATGCATACACTCTCAATAGCATTTCCTACCTCTTATGCTTGAGTCTCTGTTGGGGATATGAGTCCAATATTCACGTTTGATTCATCACATATTCATTTCTAATTTATCTCTTCATTGATCATTTTTAAAAATAAACTATCTGATCTGCTCATCCTAATTCGGTGAAATTCTTCTTCTTCAAAAGAAGACTTGTTGCTGTAATCATCTATATTGTTCATGTAACCTTTATCAATCCACTGTTATCATCATTACTGATCAGACATTCTTAATCACCTTTAGGAGATTAATTTCTATCATAACTTATATTCAGGATACCGAAATTTCATTTGATTTCGGAAGTATGTATCTATCCTTGATCATGGGGACTATGCCACAATCGTGCCCTTATTCTTTTTCACAAATTTCATCACCCATCGTAACATCATTAATAATTTCAATCTATCATCCATTGATCACAAATAGCACTTCCATGTATTACTCTAATTCATTTTAGACTTTAAACTATAGGAACTATGACTGTCAATACTCAATAAGTCTTAGATTGCTTCCTATACCATCCCACACATATAATAAATATATGCCCAATATTCTCACTTGTCGTGATAATCCCACTATCAATATGTACTCACGATAACATATTAACTTAACGTTGGGGATTTCGTTTGCCTCTTTCGCATTCTTAGATAAAACCCTTTCTGATATGCAATTCTAACTTTCTCCTTACTACACATCATTCATCTTTTGTAAAGGCAATTATCTCTATTTAATTCCCCTTTTATTCTTTCCTCATTTCTATCTCATCTTCCTATTGTCACCCATTTTACCTTTCATATGTATATCTTCAATCACTTCAGAATTACTGATGTATAACCATTATGAGGTTCTAGTCTCAATTCCACATACATATTCTTAGACTGAATCATATACTCTTATCTTGATACTCACACATTCATTCTATGTTCAAGTTCAACCTTTCAAGTTCCTGGGAAATTTATTTTCTTTCAACTTGGCTTGTACACTTTAGTCTCATCATTTCTAATTATATCCTTATTTTCCTTAAATATTCCATGACAATGTATTCACATCTTATCACATCCAAGGACATCTCACCATAGCACAATTTTGATGTTGTATTCAATAATACATCCACCAATACAAATAAGTTGATTCATTATCTGGCGCATTTAACCATATACTATTTCTCATTTCTAAATGTCCACAACCTCCACTTTCTTACATTATGACATGTCATCACTTTTCTCTTCACTATTTCTATAAGCTTAAACACTTAACACATGCTCATGTGTATGACTCATACTAATGCAACTCAGACTAGGGATCAGTTGTTACCATCTACTATGACATAACTAGAATGCATGTGACTTAACACATATTTCAAAATTTCCCATATAAGATAGTACTTTTGGGCTCTGATACCATATAAATATAGCACCCCACTCCCACAAGACTCAAACCCGATATCGATGGGTGATATCCGAGTCCGTGCCCTGCGATGGTGGGGTGCTAAAGCACTGAAACATTTAGAAATCTGTATAAAATATTTTGAACCACAAACACAATATGCATAAATTGATACTCAATTTAGGCCCGCAGTCATTCATAAACATTTTCAATAGCCATTTGGGCTCTTTCACAAATACAAAACACTTGAGTCATTTTGAAATACAAATTTATACAAAAAGTTGCAAAATATACAGTACAATACAAAACAGAGAAATGTAATGTAGACGCGAACTGATTCCGACCTCTATCCTTCACTTGAATGCTGTAAGGATACTCTCGTTGGCCTAACGGGGTATTCTCCTGATCCTAAAAAATATTTGCAAATTTTAGGTGAGTTTTGGGAACTGAATGAGTGAAAATCATCGATGGCTCACCCAGTCACACAACACACCAAAAAACATTCACATCAGTTCACATTTCACATTCAATGAATATCGATTTTATAATGCTATATGCATGGGACTCACATTCGTTCTTATTGTTGTGACCGAGTGCCTATCACATACTTATACAATTACTGGCCCATAGGGCTCAGTCAGAACAGAACACTGCCCCATAGGGCTTAATCAGAACAAAATCACTGGCCCATAGGGCTCAGTAAGCATAGAATCATGGAGCATAGCTTTATGTGTAGAATCAGAAATCACGGAGCAAGGCTCTACGTGGAAGCGCTTCTTACTGGCAACTCAAGTCACAACGCCTTTATCTGAACATGCATTTTATGAAATGTATCAATCACATTTGCAAATATCATTGGACCGTAGTCCGGCATTCAATATCAAGTTGAGAATCAATCCTTCATTTATATGTAAATGAATATTTAAAAACACACTTGTCATTGGACCGTGGTCTAGCATTTAGAAGTCACATGTTCATTTATATGCATGATCATACTTTCCTTCAGAACTAAGTCCGACATTTAACAACCAAGTCATGTACCACATATTTTATCGAATTCACATACAAGGAACACTTTAATATTTCATTCATGCATCACAATCATCGGACCTTCTGTCCGGAAACTAACACAATCAAACACTTTCACATGATCATTCATAAATCAATCATTATTAAAAAGACAAACAAAGCAAACAGTGGAATGAGACCATCTAGGTCTACTCACAGTACGCTCCAGATTAGCACTAGCTTCAAGATTTGGAAACATTTAAATGCTGATGTTTATCCTATTCGTCAATATGCCAAACACACGATGCACGTACATTAGTAATGGAACAATTATAAGCATTCTGTTATGCACAAGTTTGTATATAAAATATGTACCATGTATGTTCGTGACAATCCTGGGTATCTTTCCTTTATTCTCATCACATTATCAGTCTTATATCAAAACTCATCTAAGTATACTTCATACTTAGGTTTATTCCTCACTAAAAACTATTGAAATCATAATCCATTACTCATTTGGAGTCCCATAGATCCAGATATAATCACAACACTGAAGTATGTTCAGTGGGATAACCCCAGTTCATATAATTTAAGAGGATGCTCACTGTACCTGTCCCACGTTTCTCACTCAATCTTTCTCAATTCATTTCAGATGGCTATGATTTTTGGTGGAGATGTAGGGCAATGTCTTACGAGTACAATGGTTTAAGAATCAATTCATTTGGGTGTCTAGAGAAGAAGTTATGGCCAAGCGAAGAAAGAGAGAAGGAGCAAAACTCAAAAGAAGCAAAACCTAGAAGGAACAAAACCCAGAAGAAGAAACGTCAGCAAAACACAGAAGAAGACGCGTCAGCAAAACACAGAAGAAGTAAACTCAAAAGGAACAAAATCCAAAAGAAAACACGTCAGCAAAACACAAAAGAAGACGCGTCAACAAAACACAGAAGAAGTAAACTCAGAAGGAACAAAACCCAGAAGAAGATACGTTAGCAAAACACAGAAGAAGATGCGTTAGCAAAACATAGATGAAGTATACTCAGAAGAAGTGAAACTCAGAAGGAACCAAAACACAGAAGGAGTTCATAAACAGTAACACAGAAGGAATTCATGAACAGTAACACATAAGGAGTTCATGAACAGTAACACATAAGGAGTTTATGAACAGTAACACAGAAGGAGTCCATGAACAGTAACACAGAAGGAGTCCATGAACAGTAACACAGAAAGAGTCCATGAACAATAACACAAAAGGAGTGTATGAATAGTAACACAAAAGGATTTCATGAATAGTAACACAGAAGGAGTTCATGAATAGTAACACAGAAGAAATTCATGAATAGTAATACAGAAGAAGCGAAACTCAGACGATAGCAAAACACAGACGATGCAAAACACAAAAGAAGATGACATCACGCAGAAGAAGCAAAAAAAAGGTTGAAGAAGTAAATTTCACTTTTGAACATCTTTCCTTATAAGGACCCCAACTTTCAGGTCAGATGTCCATAGTTTTCATACTATATACTATTGGAAAGATAAACGGAAGAACTATAACTTTCATAAAGGCCATTTTGACAAATCTATGTAGATTGGTATAGAAGTTCTACTGAAATTTCAGATCAAGCTTTTGCTATCTCAACTCCAACGTTACTTTTTCTCCACCTAATTACTAATAATCTTTCAAAAACTAAAATTAAAATTATATCCAAATTTTTCCTCCCAACCACACAGTATTTATGAATATACACTTAAATGCCATTTCCATGTAGATGATAGTAACTCATCAACTTTCTTTCATAAATCCCCAACTCTAAAGGATCTATTCACTACTTAGCTTTTTGAAAACTCCAAAATCTTCAAGCCCTAAACTCCATACAATTTACGTAGTTCACTGAGTACAATGACCAGCTTCTGGTTTTTCTTAGAATAGAAGACACAAATAGCAAAGTGAGTTTGGGGTAGAAAAGGAAAAGAATAGAAATCTCTTAGAAGGGGTTCGATGGAAAAACTCTGTGTATGGGAAGGAAATTTGAAGATAATCCCCATGAAGAATGAACTTAGACATATAAGTTAACCTTTCAACTCTCAGAAAATAGTAACCTACTTCTAACAAAGTACCAAGCCTAAGTAACACTTGTCACTTTCCTCATATCTAAGCTCTAACTTAGTTTCTTTTGAAACTAACTCCATTAAACTCTCATCTTTACAATCCAACTATCTCCAAATCTTCATTTGATGTCTTTTTCCTATTTTCCATAATTTTTCAAAATTTATGCCTAAATTCACCAAAATTCACAATTACAATATTCTTACTAACCTATAGAATTTTCAAGATAGATAAATTCAAAATTCTCAAAACACCTAAAAATCACAACTCAATCTAATTATACCCGGAATTATTCATGAATGCATGATGTGTGCAGAATTTACTATTCACATATATGTGCATATCATGAAATGCATGGGCATGAAATGTATTTCCAAATTTCTCCATAATCTCTCACTTTTACAATTTTAGCCTTAAGGTGGGTAACGGGATGTTACATGAGAGATATGAAGGTCTCCTTATGTGACAATTCCTAACCAATAATTTAGCATGTGAAATGCTCTTTTGGTGTAAATAGTGAATATGCTATAAGTGATTATGTGTTAGCCTATGATGATTGCGTGAATATGACATGCTCTTTTGATGATATAGAGGCCTATATGAATGACAAAAATATTCCATGCTCTTCATATGGCTTTTTATAAAAAATTATCCCTTTTTTCTTAATCTTTAGGCTTTTTGGGTGTAGAATGTGAACCATATATGAACATATGTAATTTTTCTAGAACATAGAGGATGAAGAATAAACATTAAAGTTTTCATGTTTATAATTGAATTATATATTCTTATGTGATTATTTAAGCATAGCCTCATCATATAAATGTTTTTTTTTTCTAAAAATAAATGCCTTGACATTAGATAATGCACTATCATAAGTAAAACCAATTTCATTCCTATCATTCGAGATCTTTTACGCACTAAGCACGCTATTCAAATATTCACTACCTTTAATGTATCTTCACAAAAATTCTGTAAAGACAATCATCTCCTTATTTAATGCCTCATTTTCATGCAAAAAATCCATCAACTCAATTATCGGTAACAACCACACTCTTAAATTCTAACATCTCATATGTTTCACATTTCAATTTTTGATTCTCAGTCATGCATACATCTAAGAGTTATTTAGCCTCTTTGCACTTAAAATATACTTTCTTTATTTTCAAGCTAATGACCTTTATTATCCATAAAAACACATTATTTATGATTCATTTTTGGATTCCTTAGTCTTCAAATTAGTAGTGTCATCTTATTAGCTTTAGGAGCTTTATTCTTCTTTTTCAATTGGTTGACCCTCTTCTTATTTAAGAAATTATTGGATATCCTTTTTTATGAGCTTTATTTCATCCTCATCACTCTCACTTGTAAAGATCTCCTCATCATCAAATTTCTCATCCTTAGAGACTTAAAAAAACCACATATATTCTTGTTAGAGTCATTTCCTCTTCATGCATTTCATTCATTCACATTTCATAGGTAAGAAGTGATATAATTAGTTCTTCCAAAGTAATTAAATCTTTTGTTTCTTGTATGAAATTTATCTTTTCCTATAAAAATTATGGTAAATATTTAAGCATATTTTTACCAATTTAAGATTAGTACGACTTTTATTGAGACCTTTAAGAGCATTAAAAGTATAAAGGAAATAAGTATTTATATTATAAATGGACTTTTTTTTTCTCCTTATGAAATAGCTCAAATTGATGCATTAATAAGTTCACATTACATTTTTTTACCCAAGTGCCATAATCTGTCATTCCAAGTGTGTATTATATCTCATGAGTAGTTTTATAGATAGGCACTTCATTGAATTCATTTTGTCAAGAGAACAAAACAAAATATGCACAACTTTACTATTTAATACAAAGTCTCTTTATCATTATCCATCTACGCATTTCTATCATTTGGTATCTTAGTCTTTACTTTATCTACAATAATTATTTTTCATTGGGACATAAGGAACATTTTCTACAATTCTCGAAAGGCCAATTCCTTTAGGTAAAAGAATGTGTTTCATCCGAGTTTTCCAATAGATGTAATTGTCACCTTACAAAGGAGGTCTACCTATATATTGGTTCCCTTAGTTAAAAGGTGAATCAATTTTTGATAAAATAAACTTTAATCAAATTTTGGTAGAAATCTATATGTAACTAATGAGATGCTTTCTGATACTAATTGTTACTCCTTAGATAGCACATAAGAGGGAAGTGAATTATGCTTGTTCACTTTTTTCCTATTTTTAGACTAATAAATGAATTACTCATTTCAATGAATGATTATAGCAAATTAATATAGAAAATTCTATCAAACACAATAATAATGAAGAGACTAAAGAAAGAGAGATAAATTAATTTATAATAATTTTGGTCAAAAAACCATTAGCCTATGTCTATCCTCAAGTTTCACTTGAGAATTTACTATTTTCTTCTATTAGTGAGTTAAGAGAAACTCACAATACATCTTTTTTGCCACGAGTAAAGAGGAGCTCTTACTTTGTCATAGGTGAAGGGCAAACTTTTACAAATCTTGTTCAATACCAACAGGAGTCCTTGTAAAGTACACTTCAAGAAATTTCTCCAGTCACAATCACTGCTCAACCATACAAAAAAATTTATCTATAATACTCACACCAATGAATAAGGACTCAGTATGATTTATGCAATGCACTAATGTACTCAAATGCTCCTTTTAGCCTCTCAAAGTTCTTAGCAACTCTCATCAATTGACAAATTTCCTTCATACTAATATTATCATTTTATACCTCTATTGAAGTTAATCTTTTGCATATTAGTTAATTCCACAATAATATCATCAAAAGTAAATTCAACAATAATAATATGTTATGTGATCATCATAACTATATTTCTCGAGAAAACTCAATTCTTCTTACCTTTTCAGTTTCAAATACACAATGTTCATGCAAACAGGAACATTTTTAGATTTTTCTGGAGTATTCGTGGCCCGTTTTGCTTGTTCCAGGTTCAAAAAACTAAATTGCAAGTTGATACTAGCTCTTCTAAGTTATGCAAAGTTTTAATCATTTGTCTTAATTTTGATTTCTCCATCTCAAAATTTTGCATAGGTCTTTTTTAAAGTCATGCATTCTAGAAATTAATTAAATAATTCACAATTCAATTATCATCACTTAAATTAATAATTCACTAATATAAACTTAAGGTCAAATTATATTCAATATGGATATTTAAAACTTTTTCTAACCAATATTTGATCAATGTTTTAAAAACTAAATTGAAAGTTAAACAGGGTAAGACAAGAAGTTTAAGATTTAAGAGTTTCAACCAATATTAAATTATCATAAATTCGATTAAATATTGAATTAAATTTTAAAAAAATTAAAAATAATTGAAATAAAGCATCTTTTCTCATCAAAAAAATTTGAAATTTAATTGAATAAAGAAACTATTAAGTGACAATTAATTCGTTTATTTTAGTTTATAAAATTTACAAAAACTACCTAATTAATTAATAAACTGATAAAATTATTAAACTAAATACAATCAAAATGTTTAAAACTAAATTAAAAAATTAGCCAATACAAAATTTTTAGTGTTAAACTTTAAAACATTGCAATTCATAGGCTCTATTGCAATTTCAGGTTTAAATTCCTGAATTTCCAACATTTACCCTTTCCTATTATTCCATGGCAAACTTCGTTGCATTTAAGATTGATTTTGTAACTCTTGGCACATTCTGTGATGTTGGGATGATCTCATAGAAAAGATTGTCAAATGCCAATGCACGTTTGGAACAGAACAAAGCTAAAAAAACGCAAGAGTACATAAAATCTGATGAACGATACCTACTGGTTAGTAAATAAAGTTCTTCATGAAAAAAATAAGGACTAACATAGACTCATCCAAAAGGCAAAATTACAGTTTATTCTCTTCCAAAATTGATTGCCAACGAACAGCGTAATCATAATTATGACCAATATGGTACAGGTCAAATATGTAAGAACAATCCTTAAAGACTAAGGTACAAGATGACTGTAAAGAATGTTGATAGGAGCATTCTAGCACCATCTATCCAGCTGCTTTGCCAGCTTTATAAGTATTTACCAGTTGCATCTGCACATCCTGAGAAACTGGTAAATGCTCTTTGTATTCCATTGTGAATTCCCCTTTTCCCTGTGTCATCGAACGAAGGGCTGTCGAGTAGCCGAACATATTATTCAGAGGAACCTGAAAAGCCAACCACACAAGCCCATCACAATTCCATTGGGTAGATAACCATGCCCAAAGATTTTTCAACAAAATCCATGGTTATAAATAGCACCAAGATTTTGAAAATACTTACATGGGCAGTAATTATGGAGTCATCACCATCCTGGTCATTGCCAACTATTACTCCTTTCCTCCTACAGTACATTTGGACACCAACGCATTTTCAACAAAAGAAAAGGATGTTAAATTATAACACTGTATAAGGAACAAGTCAGGAAGGGCACATACTTGTTTATGTCACCAGCAACAGTGCCCTGGAACTCTGTTGGTATCTTCAATTCCACCAACATCACAGGTTCCAAAATCACAGGTTTTGCAGCTGTATAGCACTGATGCAAGATCCAGACACGGAGTGAGTAAAGATACACTTACATCTACGATATTCATTCCATGTTTAGTATAGGATAGGAAGAACCTGTCTAAAAGCATATATTGCTGCCAACTTGAACGCAAGTTCACTAGAATCCACAGAATGAGAAGCACCATCTGTCAAGACAATTCGTACATTTTCAACTGGATGACCAATTAAGGAACCCCTGCATTTACCAGTTGATGAGTTTCTAAATTTTACAGGTTAATCTTGGAAAGGAACTATATACACATCAACTATAATTGTCACGAGCAAGCAATTTTAACTCACAAAAGTGCACCATGATAGGTTAAAGGCCAAATATCTCAGTTACACAAAATTAATTTGATGCACCAAAAAATAGTTGACATGGTTAATTGGGTAACTATATCAAAGTCTTATCAATGAAGACATTCCCTTATATATACAAACATCTCTTATATTTGATTATCATTATTTCACTTTACCTTCAACTATGTACCGTTTTTTTTTCAAGGCAAAAAACATTATAAAGCTACCACTACGAGGCCAATTCTAAGTGTGATTACCCACCTGTAAATCCTCATTAGCTTTAAAAAACTGAAGAAAACAAGTACTTACGAATTGGCAGCTTCTTTAAACCCTTTTTCAATTGCAGGAATAAAATTTGACGGTATAGCTTGTCCTATTATCATGTTTTCAAACTCAAATTTTGTTGACGAGTCCAGCGCAAGCGGCTCAATATACCTGTTCAAAAATTTCAAGACAGTTAGTATCTCAAAACTGACTCTTTAGAATACATATGTTCCGGAACTTCAGAAGGCCTGTAACCAAAAGTTCCTCCATGGAGACCATAATAGCTGAGATCATCAAGGAACTTAAGGAGCTGACTCTACTAAAAAATCTCAACCAGAATTGCAGCACACACATCTTATCTTCATTGAACATCTAGCTCATTGAACTACTACAGCTTGATCAAGTCTCTTAGCATAATATTTTCTTTATTTAGTTCTTACCCCCTGCATATGTACACAAGGATGGTTAAGGGTACTCTCCTCATTATCTTTGCTTGATTACCTTTCTCAATTTTTTAATTTAATTTAACATTTCTTTTTTCAAAAAATAAAAAGTTATGTTTCCATAAATTCCTAGCAATTAATGGTTGAAATAGTGAACTAGCTTTCAACCAACAAACAACAGAGGACGATGCACTATCAAACATTCAGCTGCATAAGCCAATGTCGGGTATCATACAAAATGCACTCACAAATATTCCCTCAAAATGATATATTTACTGTGAATCAAAGGACCAACAGAAAAAGACCATGGATGACCAAAATTTCAGAGTGACTAAGGCAATGGTTGAAAGGTGTGGAAATCCAGGAGATATTATCCTGATTTCAAAAGATATTTCAAGATTTCATGAATAATTTTCAAGAATCAATTAGTTAAGATTAGCTTGATTTGCATAATAAAGGGACAATGGTACTATACCTGATTCCCTAAATCAGTCTATTTCCTTAGTAGTCCTTTATGCAGTGTGTATATACATATTGTAACACCATGCAGTTTAAAACATAGAACTAAAAATCATTCCACAAAAGGATATTGTACAAAATGCACATGCAAATATTACCCTCAAGATGATATATTTATCGTGAACCAAACGACCGAAAGATATGATGGGAACTTATTGTAACAAATAACAACTTGAAGGAACTTTAGCAGAAGAACAAGGTTGTCTCCAAAATTAGAGCTTAAAGAACATGTAAAAGTTGTAGCTCAGAATACCACCAACAAAGACAACTCAAACACAATTGAGTCACCAAGGATTCCCTCTCACAACCATTACAAAGAAGAGACAAACACTAGAACAAAAGAAAACAAGTGAAGATGCCCCTTGATCATAATTTCATAGAACAAAGGTCATTTTTCCTTGGAGACCAACTGATAAGTGATTCAAATGCGGATTTTAACATACCAACTAGCATTTATGAATCCTAAACAACATAACAATATTTGTTTACCCGCACACTCGTCCATATTGACCTTGCCCTCCACTTTGCTTCTTATGCAAATAATCAAAATCTGCACGTTGAGTAATAGTTTCTCTGAAATTCACACGAGGTTTCCCAACAGTTGCATCAACCTTCTCAATCAAGAGAATGTAAGGGAAAAAGAACAAAATGCCTCAGTATGTATACATCAAAAAGAAAAATCAAAACTTCAAATGGTAGAGACAAAGACCTTGTATTCTCTCCTAATGCGCTCCACATAAATATCCAAATGTAATTCCCCCATTCCTGAGATAATGGTCTGTCAAAAACAGCATTGGCATGATGTACCAGTTCTTTGTTGCAAAGCACAGTGAGCAAAGTCAAATCAATTCACAAGCCAAACCTGTCCACTTTCAGGATCTAAGCCCACACAGAAAGTGGGATCCTCTTTCTGAAAACGATTCAAAGCCTTGGAAAACTGATAAGGAATACCACAAGTAATATTTAAAAACTGAGCTGTACCAAAAAACCAAGTTAATGGAAGTAACTTTCATTTGTATATCACTCACTTGCCCCCCAGAGTCTTTTGAAACTGGTTGAACAGCTAACGACATAACTGGTTCAGGGATATTCATAGAGGTCATAGTGTATTTAATGGATCCATCGGTAAAAGTATCTCCTGTTCATCCAGAAAGTAAGAATAAGATAACAAGGAACTAGAACGGTAAAAGCGATGGGAGAAAACAAAGGAATTGAGAAACATAATCCAAAACCGAAATTCATTTTATGACATAGTACATAAGTCCAAACACTTGTACTCTTTCTATGAAATGCCGACGCAATCATTTTTCTATATTCATTTACTTTGAGAAATTAAGATCCAAACAAGTGCAAAATTATTGTGTTTTGCCACATAAGCAAAGAAAGTAGTTAGACCTGAAGCACAGTCCACACCAAAAACTGCAACAATTTGCCCAGCATGTGCCTCTTGAATGTCCTGCAGCAAAATCATCCATGAACAGTAAATTAGATGGATCTCATAGAAATCACGGCATATCTTAAGGCAGTACAGACAAAGCCACATCTATAAAGCACATGAGGATTAATTCCACAAGTATAGAAAAATATCACACAAGAACTATCTGGAAAATTACCTCCATTTCATCAGAATGCATCCGAACCAAACGAGGAACCTACATTAAGATGTTAAAGTATCAGAAATGAAGAGAAGAGAAGGACAATAGTTCAATTTAGAGATGGTAGATTTTCCTTTTGGTGCCTTACAAACTTAGGGATGAAGCATTGGCAAATCTAAGTACAAAGGGCATCATTCATCGTCTAGAGAAACCTTGTCAAGAAAAGTAATCGGGGGAAGGCTTTACCTAGTCATATCTATACTACTCCATAAGCAAAGGATGGGCTCAATGATGTTGTATCTAACATTACTCAATTCAAGTAATTGTCAAGATTTATGTTATGGCTGATTAGTGAAGATGTGGTAATTCTTATATAAGATTGTTTGGAGAATGGCTTGGGAAATCCACAAGAGCAAGCACTTGAAATGCAGAAGAGCAATTGAGACAAGTTAACTTTGACATCTACGAGGAGGATAAAAAATTTCAACAACAATTTGTAAACAATGTTTAAGAAAAAAAAGCATCTTGAATTAGGATAAACTAACCTTGATCTTTTTGCCTGTGTTTACGTTAACTATAAACTCACCCTTTCGAATTACACCCTCATAAATTCTTCAAGAGAAAATGAAAAGTAAGCAAGCAAAAATTGTAATAAGTGAAAAATGTTAATATAAATTAATAGCATAGAATGTGCAAACATAGAATAAATAGCAAAAATATCAAAGGTACCATTATGCCTCTCAAGGACATACCTCAAATATGTTAACTGACCAAAACGCCCCTCCTCTAATTTAAAAGCCAATGCCACAAGTGGTCCGTCAGGTGTTCCTGATAATGTAATCTACATCTTCTTTGATTAGGTTTTCACAATTTACTTTGGAAAATGAAAAGGAGAATATTGTTCATTTTAGTACCTTCTCTTCACTCTTCGTTTGATCAAGAGCATAGTTGCTAACTTCAGAAGGGCAAGGCAAATATCTAAGTACTCCATCAAGAAGTGGTTGTACCCCCTAGAGTGAAAAAGGGCAGAAGATGAATAGAATAATCACATGTAGTAAAGGTGCCAAAAGTGCCAATTTTCAGCAATAGCAGATACAATTGATTTTGGATATATGGGACGGGAGAACTACCTTGTTTTTGAATGCACTACCCATGAACACTGGAACAAATTTTCGTGCAACAGTAGCCCTACGAATTGCACCCTACTCAACATGAAAAATATCAGAAACATCGAGTAAGTACTGAAAACATTATAGAGGAAAAAGAATTGACCTATCATATATAGCCATACAAGAAAGAAAATATTTTATTACACCTCAAGATCATTATTTGAAATAGGTTCATCTGTAAGGAAAGCATCAGCAAGTTTATCATCAACTTCAGAAACCACTTCAATCAGCTCATGCCGTTTTTCAGCAACTAAAGGCCCCATCTCAGCTGGCACTTCTCCTGTAACGATGTTTTCACTGCAGTAACCAACAAAACAGTAAGCACAACATAACTTAAGTTTATGCAAGCCAGAAAGACACCCTCAGCTTCAAAAACACACCCATTAGAACCATTGAAGTAATAAGCTTTCAACTGCACAAGGTCAATAAGGCCCTGAAAATCCTCCTCCAACCCCATGGGGACCTGGACAGCTGCACTGTGATGCCTTAGTTTACACCTTGCCTGAGACAAATAATAAAGCATTACTAGGACAAGAACCGCAAGACCATTGCTTTCTTCACCAAAACAACAACAACAACACCTCGTGTTAGTTCCACTGAGCATGAGATTTGGGGAGGTCCAGTAGTACACAGCCTTACCTCCATCAGGTAGAGATTGCTTTCTTCACCAATATTACTTAATTACAACATCAAACTAGGCGTGACTAGATGAAATAATGAGCAACACATATGAGAACCCAAAAGAAATACCTGGTTCAACACCTTCCATGGATCAGCTCCCATACGATCAAGCTTATTAATAAAGACAAGTCTAGGGACCTCATATCTCCTCATTTGCCTATCCACAGTAATAGACTGACTCTGAACTCCACCCACACTACATAAAACAAGAATTGCACCATCCAGAACACGCAACGCTCTCTCCACTTCTATGGTAAAATCTACGTGCCCAGGTGTGTCAATAATATTAACCTACACCATTACCACAAGAATCAAACACTTAGAAACTACAAAAATAGTAGAAACGGGACCAAATCAATAAAAAAATAGAAAGACTTGGGACTCACCTGATAACCATTCCAAGTGCAGTAAGTAGCAGCAGACTGGATGGTAATTCCCTTTTCACGTTCCAAGTCCATGGAGTCCATTTTGGCGCCAACACCGTCGCGGCCGCGCACCTCGTGGATCTCGTGGATACGGCCGGTGTAGTAGAGAATGCGCTCGGTGAGGGTGGTCTTGCCGGAATCGATATGTGCAGAGATACCAATGTTGCGAAGGCGGTCCATGGACTCCTTCCACCATGGTTCTTTGTCTTCCTTTGCACGAGCGGGGTTGGAGAAGTAGCGGAGATGGAAGTTTCCCTGGAGTAGAACGGCTGTTGGAAACGTAGACAGTGTAGGTTTGGTGACAGAAGAATTGAAAGAGAAGAGGAATCGTAATCCCTTGGGTGATCGGGCCATGGTGGCTGTGACTGTGGACAAGTTGAGGTCTTGAGCTGGGGTTTACCTAAATATTTTTCAGGTCATAATTTCGTTTGAGTTAGAAATCACACATTACACATTTAACGTAAAAAGACGTCGACGTAATCAAAGTTTACTTTTTATGAAAAAATTAAATGGCACATTACATATATATTGGATTTGGAGGGGACTCCCTTCCCTTGCCCTAGTCCTGCCGCCGAGAATGCGAATTGGTGGATGTGGTGATTCCCCGTATAAAACCTGCAGTGGTTTGTTGTTGAATTAGTAGATTAATGCAAATACCGTACAGTAAACATGGAGACTCAAAAGTGAAGCCTTCCTTTTGTTAACATGGAGAGGGCGGAAGTGATTCAAAAGGGGAGGTTATGATTTGTTGGTTATTAATCGTTCAACTATGAGGTTTTTTACCTTGTCGTAAGTGTCGCCTCCAATGCGTCATGTACACCTCTGTTTATGCCCTAAACGATAATTCCAGCTATTTAGTAGAGGTGCCCTTCTTCCTTTGTTGCTCAAGATGGTATCAGCAACCTTCCTTCTGCTGAATTCAAGCTTAACTTCGTATGGTGCTACGTATTGGCTGCTTTCGCATAAGGGTTCTATAGATTCTTTTTCGTTATGGAGTCTCGTCCAAGCCTTTCAGCTTTTCTTGCATCTAAATATTCTCCAATACAATAAAGTCTTGTTATTCTTTTTTTTTTTTTTTAACAGAGAGGCTCATTTTCGTGGAGTAAAAAGATTCAAGTAAAGAATCCAATTCTAACTTCGGATTTCATACATGCCCACATTTGTTCTCGACGATGACGTTACTGATGGCACCAGTGGAGTTAGTAAGCTCACTGCACTTGTACTTGAGATAACATGATTCATCTTCCATTATCATTTATTTCAAATTAAAATGAAAATTGCCTGTAGAAATCTTTTACTTCAGAAGAAAAGTGTGGAAGAGATTAATTTACAGCCACATACTTATTTTCCGTAGACCATTTTTGTTAGTTAAAACAAAAAGAGTATGGTGGTCTATTGACGAGTTCCCCTCTCATCTTTCTAATCCTTTTTAGCCATCACTTTTCCAACACTCTTCCCATGTTCAGATGTCCATGATGATCGGACCCGTGTAGTGGTGGGAGAAAATGGAACTAAACTTATCACTTGCCACCATGCTACATAACCTGGAGAACAACATCAACCTGGAAACAGCATATTGTTACCATAATATAGAAATCTGAGTACAGTTGGTTGGGAGAACTTTTTAAAGGCCTTGAGAACTTTTTAAAGGCCTTATTAAATAAAAGTGTCCTAATTTGTAATTCTTTACCAAGATAGATAAAGAACAAATAGGCAAAATTCCAAGAACAAAAGCTGGTATAAATATAGTTTTTTTCGGTATGCTCTGAACCTCCATCGGAAAAACTTTTGGAGGCTACAAGGCAATGTCAATGCAACCAACTTTTCAATTCACCAGTTACAACCATCGAGTTCAATGCCGGAAAGGAAAGCCACATATGATAGCAATCGGACAAGACAATATTCATTGTGTCTCAGTCTCAACTAGAATGTCTTTCGAACTCTAAATATGACTTGCCTCCACTATCGACTACCTGCAAAGGCTGTTCTTTGAAGTGTACAAACGGAATAAGCAGGCCAAAAGAAGGAACATATCAACTATCCCCTGGA
The DNA here is from genome assembly GCA_027568895.1 of Erythroxylum shatona. Lineage (NCBI taxonomy): Eukaryota > Viridiplantae > Streptophyta > Magnoliopsida > Malpighiales > Erythroxylaceae > Erythroxylum > Erythroxylum shatona. Next base: position 2,944,161 of record JAOSBK010000009.1, on the reverse strand, counting down.
AAAACAAAAATAGAAGGAGAAGTCATTGAAATGTCATTTCTCATTCCTATAACATGTTCTAATTTTAATGTGATCTGAAACAATATAGTCTAGCCCATCCAAACCACAAGCTTCTTATCCTTTTACTTCTGCGTCCATTCAGATCATTTCTCGCAAATACCCTATATAAGTTTGGTTTCACAACCAAAATTCTCATACAAAATTTATCGCTTGGGAAAGGAAACGCAAACACTCATTTGAGATACTATAGCATTAAGTCTTGAATCCAATGTGTAAGGATCTGGCTATTGCAAAGCATTAAAAGTTTAGAAGTAGAGTGAGAAGGGATGTTGATCCTTTTCAGTAAAGCAACACTCCCGTAACCAAAGTTAGTCAAGGCTTCTATTTTCATGCATCAGGCATCAGGTGTCTGGAACAAGGCAGGAAAGACAAATGCTAATTCACTATGACTGGCTTTTGAAGCGCTAAATTGGCATAACCTTGTCCTCTTTTTCCAATAACATGACACATAGCTGCTAAACTCTGTTGGACAACAAAGATGTGTTTATTTCAATATGTCAGTTGAGGCAGAAAACCATTAGGACCGATGTTCTTAACATTATAGCAAGAACAGACGCACATAATATTTGGTATCATCTTCAATGTCTGTCGAAATTAGCATTAAAATGAAAAATTGCTTTATGCACTCCCTTATTAGCATTTTTATCTCCTCTATGCAGCAGCACAGCCTTCTCGTTTTGCCTCACCATTTTAGTGTTTTGTTCAAGTATTCTCCTCTTCCTTTCATTTTTTCTTCCACCAAGGATATGAATAAGGGAAACTAGAGCAAATGTGAAAACAGAATATTCTTGTTTAGAATGCCAACATTGACACTGGTGTTGGGAAGGGATAACATTAAATAAATCAAACGAGTTTGATATAAGTGGACCCAAAAGTATTTGGTTTCTACCAAATTACAACAGAGCTTCTGACTTTTAGAATATAAGTCTTCATCATATTGTTAACATTGTACAATAACACCTAATAAGCTAATAACAAGATGCTTTTCAAACTTAGGTAAGCTGCAACAAGGACAACCAACAAGTCTCCAGACCACTAAGGAACTATAATTAAGCACAAGAAACCATACCAAGTTATGCCCAGTTAGCACATAAACAATCTATTTTGTATTTCACATTATAGCATGAATACATTATGACAATTGCATAATGTTTACCAAACTCTTGACATTAACCTTGAAAAATATGTATGAAGAATGGCGAATCACAAAAATTAATAATTCTTACTGCAGCACACAAAATTCTGCATTTGCAAATTCTGAGAGAGAGAGAGAGACAAAATGAAATGTAGTATACCAAAACTACAGTTGATAACGTAAAATCAAACATTAGAATGCAAGCAGAGGCAAAAGTGATAACTTAAAAGCCTTGGCCTGATAAAGATAGCTCAGATCAAATGTACTTCCAAATGATTAACAGATGATTGATGGAGATTATTTTACCTGCTCATTGTCGAAGACAAGCAGAAATTCCAAAAAATAGACCCTGTTGACATGAAAGCTACTCGTGCTTGAAGAGGAATCACCCTGCATAAGTGCCCATTGCATTTAATATGTATCACTAACCAAAAATATGTATGCTCAATAAATTTTTCTAGCAAAAGACCTCTCCAATTAGGAATTAAAAAGTTTGATTAAGTTATAAATCTTTTTCTCTATTTTTTTCATCTTCAAATTGAAAAGATTAATGCTGGTACAAAACTAGGCTTTTCTCCCAGTTATTGAAGGAAAGTCGCTAAAGAAAGAAAAAAGAAGAGTGCAAAGTTTAGGCATAGCAGAAAGGAAAGCCAAAAACAAAAAATATAAATTCAATACAATGTTTGTTCTAAATCAACTAAAGAATGCTTAAAATTTGTCAATCAAATCTGAAAAATTAAGAGATACAAGAGGAATTTATACCAAAAATTCAACACACTGACAGGTATCCAGAACCTGAATCCTGCATTGCAAGAACTGAGAGTTTCAAATCACATGAAAAATCAAATCAATGAAAGTTTCCACCCAAACTTTTTACCATAAAGCAATGTCGGTAGAGCATCTTTTCTGTACTTTTGTGGAAGTTGTGAAAGCTTTCCTTGCCATAAGTTGTTCCAAGCAAATACAATGGCAATCACAGACGGACCAAGCACAATTTGGTTCAATAGAACCTGGAAGAAAGCCAAGTAAGATCAGCTTTTCAAAAGCAGTTTTTCCCATAATGTTTGTTCACGTGATGAAATCCGAAGGTAATTGTACCTTTAGCAATAGATTTGGCAATGTCTGATCTGGTAGATGACAGTCAAGGAATTGGTACCATGCATAAGAACCAGGTCCATATAAAAGAAACCCATATGAAGTCATTCGCAAGGCACGAAACCAGTCATGGTGCAAAATGATTGTCTGAAAGATATCCTAAGGGTATCAAAGCACAAAGTTAACAGCTGAAAGTAATACACAGATAAGAAACATTTTGGTTCATTTTATCATGACATTAGATACTAGGAAACAAGATGAATTGGTTCCATAAATGTGTCGCGCATTTGATGTTGTCTGCACATAAATAATTCGCCAAACACAACTGAAAAAGAACCTCGCAGCAACCAGTGATTCTATCGGTTAATATAACATGAAACACTATTACATCACAATAGCGTAATGAGAAAAATGAGCAAGGTTGCCGATAAATAAAAAAACATGAGCGAGGCTGTAAACAAAAAGGAAGGAAGACCAAAAGAATCATAACCCTGTTATATTCTTCAAATCCTTTTCCTACTTTGTGCTTTCATTTTGAATTTGTAAGATAATGCTAAAATTATCTTCTCCAAAACTACCTCAGTATCATTTGCAGGGGCACATAGCCAACATATGTTTCAGTCCCTTGCTTAAGATAACTTGAAAATCAGTCTGAACAAGAACCTAACATTTATTACCAACCAAAAAGAGCCTTTATCAATTGTTCTTCTTCATCATAATTACACTATTAGCAAATTACAGCAATTCGAGGCAACTAGTAAAACAAGACCAATTAATAGAAAAAGAAATGATTGACAGGAACACAGACCTTGCTGTCGTTTTCGAAGGGCTTGGCTTTTCTCCAGCGCTCAGTAACTTGTGCGATGGTGTCGCCAGCCAGAGCGAGCGACCCGGCAGTAACAGCTTGCTTTGATGGGAACTGATAACCACGTCCTCCTAGTCCTCTTGAACCAGAGGAGGCATTAGAACCAAGCGGTTTCCTTCTTCTTCTTCTGGAGTCCCAGTTCCATCCCCAGAACCCGCCATTGACTCCTAAAGCTCCCATACGAAACAAGCCCCAAAGCTTAGCTTTGTGCTAGAACAAATGCAGGCCACTTAGGGGGAGCAAAATTAAGATATCAAAATTTAAAGTATCTGATGTGACAAATAAGGAAAAAGAAGTATATAGTACTAGAGTCATATCAAACTTGTTAGAAGAAAGAGTAAAGATATTTTAAAGAGAATTTGGATGGCGTGCTTTTTATCGAGCTTCAGTGGCAACAGTAGTAGAAACAAGATAAAAGGGGTTGGAGTAATTACCTTGTCCAAAGTGTTATTTGAGTCATTTCCTACATTTGGAGATGTAATGCCCAAGTTTTTTTTTTTTGTAGTAATTGGAAGTCCCTTATAAAACTTATTATGCAAAGTTATGAGAAATTTAAGGAGAGGAGATATGAATTGTAAGAACAACATTAATAGATGGGATAGAAGTTTTCATATAAAGTGTACTGATTTGACTTTCCTCTATGATGAGCTCCTTAATTATAGTATTGAGATTGGGTAGAGATCTTCAGTGAAGAAGAGAGTTGTGAATTGGTTTGTACTCATCCTTAAGTGTCATCAACAAATGCCAGATATGTTGATGATCATGAAGATTTGCATAGATAGCAGCAGCAACAGAACTAAGCTAGCCAAGATCGCTAAGTGCTATTTGATCTCAGAGTTCTTACAATTCGAACATGTAAATATTAATTGTCTGCTTAGGTTTTTGTTACATTTGATGAAGTTTTCTATATACAATTGACATCATCAGACACAAAGTAACAATTTTTCAAAAAAATTTCGTACCTCTTGAGCAGTGTCAAAGCCTCAAAAATCAAGTTTGATTGTTTTAGTATATGTATTCTAAAACTATGTTAAGATTTAATGATTCACTCTATCCTAGGATCCTAGTAGTTTTGTGAATATATCAATGTCTTGATCTTTCTTTTGGGCTAGTTTAGGTATTTCTTTAGTAAAAATATGCCAAAGAAGCCTCTCTTTAAGAAAACTACACATTTCTCAGCCCTCAAATCATAGTTGGAACCATCAAAGATGATGTTGATAAGGTTAGGAATGTATTGGCGAAGTTCAAAGGCATCTATAGTGAAAGAAGACAATGAAAAGAGAGAAATTTTGTTTATAAAGTTGGAATTAGATTATTTTGACCTCCAAATCGGATTCAAAACATCAAAGAACTTTAGGAACTGATTTAGTTTGTAAAGGAATTGGAAGAAAATGAGTTAGACTGAGCAATTGGTCAACTCTTTTCTGATCGATCCGAATTGATAAATCTAAATCAAATCAAAGAAGAGTTGATCCTAACGCGTAGATAAATAAGATAGTGACATGTATAAATTGAGTGTCTCTCAATGGCATTTTATCTTTATCAAATAATTATATTTGATCCTTACATCATTCTTATCTTTAATTTCTATAACCTTCAATTATTCTCCTAATTCTATTTTTATCATTTGATCATTTTTGTACTTAGTTTTCCTATGTACAACTTAATTTTCTTTTATCAAATTTGAATTTATTTTTAAATGTTAAATATGAAAAGGAACCATATTTGTTTTCTCTAACGATTTTTATATTTCACGATGCTCAATATATTTGGTAAAACCTTATTCTGTTGTGGTTACATCACATTTGGCTAAGTGCACAACGCCACCATTTTTTAAATTTTATGTCTGTCACGACATAGGTATTGCGTTTTCCATATTTTCTTTTTTATTTTCAATTTTTTATTTAATTCTTTTACATTTGTAAATTTTTCTTTAACCCTCTGTTAAGTTTTATTGTTTTTGCTTTATTTTTCTTTAAACTACTATTTGAAGTGTATTTCTGTCTCATACTCTATATCTATAATATTAAAACTAAAAACATTAAAAAAAACAAAATATAAAGTCGATTATAAATATGTAGTTAGGTCATTAAGACGTGATTTGAGTTTTCGTAAGCTACTGTCATTTTGCCGACGAAGTTTCATGGAGTTTCTTTTAAACCTATTTGAAGTTTGTTATTGACACGCTTTATGAGATTCACACTTGCGATTGCTTGACTATAAATGATTCTCATCTTTGCATGATTCAACAAATTGATTTATCCATGAGGACCATCTCTGATTTGTTTGATTCTTTTGGATAATCTTTGTTGAAGTTTGTCACAATATCCAATTTCTATTTTTATTTTCTTTTTAAATAAAACAAAATCTTTAATTGTTAATATCATCATAATTACACTTTTATTAATAGTTTACTTACAATATTAGCCCAAATTTTAAAAGAAACGCTAAAATATTCTAACTTCCAAATTTTTAACAAAAATAGTCTGATATTAATATCTCTGTTAATGTAAATGATGTGAAGAGTTATATTATATTAGTATTTTTACTATATGACTGCTACATATTGTATTTGTGTCACGTATACGTTTTATTATTTAATAAATTAAAAATATTAAACACCATAAAAATAATTATAAAGTAAAATATACGAAGGAGTGTGTAATTATTTAGAGTTTTTGACATTTTTAATTCATTAAATAATAAAATTTATATCTGACACAAATTCAATATCTAACAGTCACGTGACAAAAATATTAATCTAACATGACTCACCACTTTATCCTCATTAATAGAAAACTTAATGTGAGGCAGTTTTTGCTAAAAATTAAATTTTAAAATATTTTAACATCATTTTTTAAGTTTGTACTAGTATTGT
>JAOSBK010000009.1:2883117-2897010 GCA_027568895.1 Erythroxylum shatona | reverse complement strand
TCTCCATTTAAAACTTCTAATTCCATCAACCTAAGCAATAAATTCTTCCAACCATTGCTATACTAATTAAACTCTAAGCAAAACAATTAATCAATCAAAACCTCAAAAATGAATTGGGAAAATCATGCTTATCTAATAAAAAAAATTTGGGGGCCAACACAAACTCATCAAATAATCCGAGGAAAAGGAAATAGAGGAAGCTGTTTTCAAGATAGAGGGCACAAAAGCCCCAAGTCCTGATGGACTGAATGTCCTGTTCTATTAAAAAAACATGGGATATCATAGGTACCTTTGTTAAGAATGCAGTGAAAGAGTTATTTTCCAAAGGGGTGCTTTTTAAGGAAATAAAGAAAACATTACTGTGTTTAATACCAAAAACCTCTTCTCCAAACTCCTTCAATGACTTCAAGCCCATAGCTTGTACAAATTTTCTTTATAAAATCATCTCAAAGATCTTTGAAATAGAACAACTATAGCTCCTCTCATCAGTGACAATCAGGAACCAGCCAATTTGTGATAATATATTAATTTTTCAGGAGCTTCTCAAAGGTTATTCAAGAGAAAACCCCACTTCCAATTGCACTATCAAGATTGATTTTCATAAGGCCTTTAATATTATAAGTTGGGACTTTATTTGGAAGATGATGGAGGCATACGATTTTCCACAGGTATACGTCAATTGGGTTAAAGAATGCTTGACAACTAATAGCTACTCAATCTTAATTAATGGCAGTTCCTCATCCTGTTTCAAAGCTGAAAAAGGGCTTAGGTAGGGTGACCCCCTCTTACCCTTCCTTTTCATCTTATGTTTGGCAACTCTTAACTTTATAATCAAGATTAAAGCGAACTCTAACATTGATTTCAAATATCAAATGAAGTGTAAGAAAATTAGGTTAAGCAACCTATCTTTTGTCGATTACTTGCTTCTTTTTAGCAAAGCAAACTTAGAGTCGATCAATAATTATATGCAAGCTCTTCATAAATTCCAAACCGCTTTAGGAGTATAGATAAATCTTACCAAAATACAATTTATTCTATCCAAAGGAGCCTCAAACATGGCCTCACATATTGCTTCAATTACAAGAATGAAAGACAAGACTCCACTTCTTTTATATTTGGGTTACCTATTTACCTGAAAAGGCTCACATTTCTTATATGCACACCTTTTATAGAGAAAATCCAGCATAAAATCAATGCCTGGACAAACATATTTTTATTTTTTGCAAGGAAACTCCAAATCATTAAATAGGTCCCTAACTCCCTTCACATTTATTGGAGCCCACACATCTTTCTCTTAACCATAGAGTGAATATTCAAAGATTTCTTGCGGAACTCTACAACTAGTGCAAAGGGTTGTGCAAAAATTAAGTGGTCTGATATCTATTTTCCTAAATTAGAAGGGATCCTAAGTATATATTCTATTAAGCTTATTAACCAAATGATCATTTTGAAGAGGCTTTGATGGAATTTTGAAGACAGGAACTCAATGTGGCTTAGGTGGATCCACTCCGATTTCCTTAAGGGTCGTAGGATATAGGAAGTATATAAGAAGCCATCCAACTTTTACTTTCTTAACCAATTGTTGCATCTGACACATCTGGTTAAAGATGATTTTTCCTATTATGTTGGTAATGGGAAGCTGACATCATTGCGGTACTGGTATGTCCAGGGCGCTCTTATCAATTCTACAAGCATGCAAAGGAGTTCTATCAACCTCTCACTCCATACTAAACTAGACTCCTTTATCATAGGAAGCAATTGGAACTTCCCTGCATCTTTTAGACCCTTGCAACCCCATTACTCTCCTAATCAGCTTACTCAAGATACATTCTTTTGCACAACCAACCTACACATCATCTTTCAAGTAGAATTATAAGAGATATCTTATGGATGAAGAAACCAATAGAGGAGTGGTATTGCATTATATGGCATAAGAGACTCGTTCTTAAATTTCCTTTCTCCTAAGGCTTGCCATTCAGAATCATCTTAACACTGAGATATAGCCTCAAATTTTTAAATGTTAACATGTCTTGTCCATTTTGTTCAATAGCTAAGGAAACCAAGGATCATGTATTCTTTATATTTAAGATTCCTAACCAAATAAGGGAATCAATCAAGTTACACTGCATATGGAACTCTTAAGCTCATACACTTTCTAATGTGATTCAATGGCTATCATTTGGAACATCTCTTCCTAAGTTCATCCACATAGTAGTTGTTTGAATGATTGTACAAACCATATAGAAAGAGAGAAATGTTTGAAGGTTCAACTCTAAGAAAAATGCAGCCTCAATCCTCATCTCAGAAATGTTGCAAGAATTCGAGAACTTGTAATGTTAGAAGATGCAACTTGATGATCCAAATTATAATTTTTACATCACTTTCTATGTTTTCTAAACTTCTATTTTGAGTAAACAAACTTTTTACGGTCTCGTGTGTTGAAGGGTACCCCCTATGTACGATTTTGCTTGTACTCCAATTCTTTATTAATGTATTTTATCTTTTTTAATTTCAAAAAGAAATTCATTTTAAACTTGAATTTGCAACAGTAATAAAATTAATTTAAATGGATACTCCAATGTCTAATTTGCTTCCTAAACTCAAACTAACTTAATTAAAGATTTCACAACCAGGATTAAAGCATATGACACTACAATTCAAAAATAAAATCTAAATAATCGTTCTTAAATTCTATTGGACATCCCTTGTTTAGTCTTGTAATACTTTTAAAATAATCTTAAATTGGCATTTACATAACTAATTTAACTAAGGCACATATCTTAACATAATTCAAGCATTAAAACAACCTTTATATAAACTAATGAACCTTTTACAAGAAAATTCCCAAATCTATCATAATTTATATCAATCATGTTTTGATCACATTTTGAATGTAATATCCAACACATGGATCATTTGTGTAAAATTCATTAATCAATACTATTTCTCAAATTGAAAAAGAGATTAAATACATAAAATACCACATATATAGAGGAAAGTACAGACTTAGACAGATTCGATGAAATCTCTAACAATGCATGAAATCACGTCAACTTGATCATTCTTCATTTTATTGCAAATTAATCATTATAGTCATTTTAAAACCTCATTTAAAGTAATCCAAGTTATTTACAACAAACTTAAGTTTACAGCTTTCAACTAAAATATATAAAGAAATGGGGAACCGATTGATTATTAAAAACATAAATCAAAATAACAACATAAGGTTAATAGTCCTATTTCAACTATATTAAGTATAACACTACTAATTAAGCTTCAAAAGTGCATTATTTCAACTAATTTAGGTTGTCCATATTCATCCAACCAACCTTACATAAAGAATCAACCTTATCAATCAATATAGAAAAAAAAATACTAAAACAAAAACAATTATGGTTATGGAAACCTATGAATTATGCTATGTAAGTTTACATATAAAAGAGGAGGGTAGGTGATTGATGTTTTAAACAAATCAAATCACATCTAGGGATCAAAGAATTAAAAAAATAAATCTAATTTAATATTTACAAATGAAAAAGTAGTGTTTTAAATTTTAGTTTAGTCATGTAATTTTGACATATCTTGATAATCTTATAAATTTAACAAGTTAAATGTAGAAAACCAACCAGTTAGTTCCTACTTCTCCCCTTTCACTCTTTAGAATTGAACCAGATTTATTCAAGAATAAAAAACATGTTAAGCACAAGGAGACAAAATTAGCAACTGACAATTTGTTCGAAGAATAACTAAATTCTAGGTTATATAACTATAAAAGAACCACTAATTCAAGTTATCACATTCAAGTAATCAAGGATGTCTCCAATTAAATAAGAGTATGAATCAATAAAATAAAAAATTCTAGCAATTAAATCTAGGTTAAATATACTCAATAAAAATTTTAATTAAACCAAAAGATCATATCCTAAATACTCAAGATTTCATATATAAACTAAAATTTAATAACTAAGAATAGATCAAGTATAGGAAATCAGAAACAAAGAGAATAAGGGTTTCAAGAAAAGTCATTTGATTTGATCATACTTTACAAAGCTCAGACCAACTCTCTAGGTCTAGAATTTTCCTCCACCAGCCTTAAAACAATGTAAATAGTTGGGATATGGCTCTCCTTTGACTCCCAATGTGCTTTTAAACAATTCTTAGCTTCAACCTGCCTTAGAAGGATGACAGATTTCTTAGAGCTCTCACCTTCACGTGACTACTCGCTGGCCTCTTCCCTACTACTCCATCACTTTTATATCCTTAAGAATGCCTCTAAGATCCACATGTTGCGGTGATTCCTATGTACTTCTACATTTCAAACTAATTTGGAGCTAAATACTTAGATTTTCCTAGAGTAACTTCATTTGTGAGACATAAACAAACGTGACTGAGACTTTAATGTAATATTGAGACGAGTAAACTAAGCAGTCAGAGGATTTGAATTAACTTTATAGGGATCAAAAGCTAAAATAACTCTACCATTGAAGTAAAAAGGTGATTGGAAAGACATTACTAACTTTCGTCTGAAAACCATATTCCATCAATAAAGGGCTAGGCTTTTATTTTAGGCTTAAGGAGGCTTATTAAAAGTGGATCTTTGAAGATGATCAAATCAAACAAAACTTTTTGTTTATTTAGAATATTAAGTTATATTAGAATCTAGGATAAAATGGACTTTAGGGGGGGGTGTGAATTTCATGTCCTAATAAAAAATTTTTTCTTGGCCTTTCTAACTAGTTACTTTTTGATTTTGGATGTAAGGAAGGGCATTTGGGATTTTTCTATTTCTAACCTTGAGGTAAGATGAGTAATAAATTAATGTGGTTCTTGGGGCTTAGCTAATATGTAATTAATTGATTATATGTTTATTCCATAACACTTAGTGATTAATGGTATGAAATCCTTAAGCCATTCATGTTAGTTCACAGAACAAGGATAAGGATTAGAGCTAAAGGAGACAAGAAAATATCAAAAGTAATGAAGAGTAACATTGTTATGGCCATAAGATACATTTCATGGCTATGACAAATAAATCATTGTCGTGAGAGTTATGTCAGGCCCATGACAAACTTATCATGACCGTGACACTAGTTGTATGCGCGTGATACCCTATGTCATGCCCATGCAAAGTGGATCATGGCCATGAATCCTATAACTCACACTCACGATCGTGAACAACATAAGCACGCCTATGAAAGCATGAGAGCTTACTTGAAAACCCTACTTTTTGGTATAAAAACAATGTTTTGTCGTCACAACAAATATGAATCATTTGGAAAAATAGTGAGGTCTCAATTTTGAGGTTTTGGGAGAATGAAAAGAGGAAAACCTCTCATCCTTTGGAGAATTGTGGAGGACTGGGCTTCCCAATGTTGTTTCAGAGGTGATATAGATGCCGAAGAACCCAGTTAAGCATTTCTCTCCATTGTATTGTTGTTTTTTTTTCGTCTTTTCAGATTGTTTATGTTATCTTGCGTTTATTGATTAGGTATCGTGTAAGGATGATCTTAATGCTCTATTGGATTATTTTTCATAAGAACTGATTGCTAGAACTTTGAACACGGTACATGATAGTCATGTTTGAATTCGTTTTGTGGCAACTGATAGTATTATATCACTCGGGATATTGTAACTTAAGTTAAATAATCTGAGCTCATGTGATTATTGCTTAGATTGGTCTATTTTTCTCACTCGTAAGGTGGTTGTTTGATTAAACTTAGAAAGCTTATTCTAGGTTATTTAATAGTTATGGTTAATTAACGAACTCTTCTTAATTAACTATGACCTAAGGAGAAACCAGGATTCGTAGAGCTTGTCGTTGATCTATGACCAATAGTTCAAAGAGAGGTGTGAAGTCGATAATGTAATGAAGTGTGTTTAAATGAGTGTAGGTCAAGATAGAACTAAAGAACCGGGTCCTTAATGAATTCATCATTTTCAAATGTTTTCTTTAATTTGTTTTCATTATTTTACTTTCATTTCATTTTAGTTACCACTGCTATAGTTGTAGGTTTATTTATTTTGAGTAGTGCTATGAGTGGTGCTTTAGTTTTTATTTTTGATTTTAATTGATTTTTTGTATATATTTGTTCATAATTTGTTTCTTTTCAGTTATTCTTGATTTTTTTTCACTTCTTGATTTTTTTAAAAATTTTTAATTACATGGACGAAAGTAATTTTCTATAACTCATATTCTTACTCCTATAACCATGTTTGGAATGGTCATACTAAATTTAGTTATGGATGGGATAACCATCAGAACTACTTTCATGACAGTTTGCAGGATGCACAGGAATTCCCGTACTAGAAGCTTCTTATTACAAATCAAGTCCATCTCTAAAAGAACTAGTTAATGTTGTCACTACTAGTAGTTTACAATTTCAATAGTAGGAAAGACAATTTTGGTCTAGCTTCCAAGATTTTGAGTGACAACAAATCAGGTACATTTCTAGAAGAATCAGTTAATGTTGTTTCTACTAATACTTTGCAATTACAATAGTTCCATAAGGATATGATACAATTCGATCAAGATACAATGTATAGACTCCAGAACTTGGTAAGCCAAGTGGGTCAGCTAGTAGAAGCTATCAACTACTTAGCATCATAAAGCGAAGACACACAACTATCTCAACCTGAGGGATACCTAAGGGACATTACTGCAGAGGCCTTACGGAGTGAAGAGGAGCTTGAGAATTTTGAGACTACTCAAGGAATTGCTTGTGTGGAAGATGTAAAGAAGGAGCTCTAAGTAGAAATGGATACATCTTTTAACTTAAAGGTAAATACTAAGTTTCTAATTGTTGTTAAGACTAACTCTTTACCTTTACCTAGTTGGTTAGAGAAATTGAACGAAGAAGAAAAAGGTGAAGAGACATTCAAGATATTTGTAGGGTGCATTGAGTAGAGATTGGGAGTTTGAAGATAGGGAATACACTAGAGGCGAATGTTCATAAACCTAGACCCTACCTGGAACAACCTCGTATGGAGGAAGCATATGTGACACTTGAAGATCATAATTTTGTCACATGATAAGGAAAATAAGGAGTCGATACAGTGATAACAAACAAAGGCATTGCTTAGGAGGCAACCCAAAGAAAGTTTATTTCTCTTCCTTACATTTTTGGCATTTATTTCTTATGTGCTTTTGTGTTATTAATTTTGTTTTTTCTTACTTGTCTTTAAATTTTCAATCAAAGAGAGATAGAATTAAACAAATAAAAAATATATTTCTTTTTTTTATTGATTATAAGATTATATAGTTATGATTAAAGTGTGAATTAGAGTGTGAATTAACCAAAAGAATCCATGACAACTTTAGCATATACTTTTGCTCTTGTGATTGGTCAAAGTGTTCTATCTTTAGAAGAGTAGTAACTAGTGGTAAACAAAAGCTAGAGAGATTTTGAGCCTTATTAGACTGACATATCCATATCAATCTCATTATCTTTTGTTTATATGTGACCTTCATGACATGTACATCTTGACCCTACCTTAAATTTCTATTTGAGACTATAGTTTTATCACATGCATTAACATGGAAATGATATAGGCATTGTTTATTTTATGAGCTACATTAGTCAAATAGCCTATGTTGGACCCCGGAATTTTTATTATTTTATTTTATTAAGCATGATTTAATTTATTTTGAGGTCTTGTTAGATTAATTATTTTGGAGTAATTAGCATGTCAATGTTAGGAGGAACTATTGTTTAAATTGATGGAATTAAAGTATAAATGTAGTAAGAAGGCATGAGGGGTAATTGTGGTAGATCACTTAAGGTTAAGAGTTTTAAGGCTTATAGGGAAGGGTATAATGGACATTTGTATGATTAGTGAGAGTAGGGTATAAAAAGAAGAAGTTATTGTTTGCTTGGAATTGGAGAGTGTCGTTGGAGCTAAGGGAGAAGAAGAGAAAGTAGGGTTTTGAGATTCTTGAAGAATTGAAGGGGGTTGAAGCATCTTCTGGTAAGTATAAGCTTCTTTTCTTCTTGTCTGGGTTGGATGGAACCCTAGGATAGCTTAGAATGTGTAGGTTTCGGTTGATGGAAAAAATGGTGTACGAAAATGTCTTAAATCTTTTAGGGTTAATGATTTTGTTGTGTTTATGAATGATTTTGGGTTGGAATAAGCTTAGAAATGGAGTAAGAATGATGTTTTTGGGTAAAGATGGGTTATATTTGAAAGATGGGAAGTATGAGGATGAAGAATGTTGGAAAAAACAGGTTTCGGGAGGTTTCTGGTCTCGCACGTCGCGGCGCGCTCCAGCAATCTCGCCGCGGCGAGCTCCTTCGTCTCGGCGAGCTCCAGTTTCCTACACCGACATGTTTTGGTATTTTGGGAATAACTTTTGCTGTAGAGGTCTAAATGAGGTGATTTTTGATTTTTTGTAAACTAGAGACATAGGGCTACAAGTTGTATGAAGAAAGTAAGTTTTGAATCAGTCTCTAAAGATCTCAAATTTTGTATGGAAGTTGAGTATAGATTATAGTTTCAGCATAAGGTTAGTCCCAACATGTTTGGGGTATAACTTCCATGTTTCTGAACCAAATGGAATGAGTTTGGTGTCGTTAGAAACTTAAGACAATGAAGAACATTTTGATAGAAGGAAGTGTTACCAAATGTCTTCATTTATCTGATCATAACGATCATGGAAAAGTTGACCCGAAAGTCTAGTTTTTGAAAGAGTTATAATTCAATTTTCGCGTTTTGATTATTAAAGCCTTATGAATTTTCTTTGAATGTGGATTGATTGAGAAATTGTTTGCGTTTAGGAAATCAAGCAAACCTTACCCAAGAGCAAGAAGAAAGGCAATCTTGAGCTTGGATTTCAAGCGGAATTAGGTGGGTGATGTATTTATAGTTATTGTGTGATTGGGCAAATTCTTGCCTATGTGTGAATATATGTTTTATGTTATGCATTGAGAGATGCATGACATTTTGATTGAATATGTGGTTAATTGTTTGAGAATGATTTGTTATAAACTTATAATGATTCTGATTTCTTATACCTTGAAAGAAGCATGAGATTGGATATAAGTAAATTATGATTTTGATCATGTTATGCCTCGATTTCGGTCATGGCATTCTGCATAAATGAAAAGCATGAAAGCATATCATCTGATAAAATGATTCTGAGCATGATTGTGTGCTTCTATTTGGGCGAGAGTGGAACCATTCTATTCGTCACGTGCACGTTGACAAGAGCCTTCTCCCGGCTGCCCGCTTGTGGCATATGAGCTTCGAAATTGGACTTATTCTGTTCATGGGGTAAATTTCGGTTTCTCCATTCTGTTTCCATAGAATCCTCGAGCCAATTGTTTATGCATTGTATAATTGAACTGTCAAGTATGATGCATGTTTGAGTGTTATGTTTTGATAGATGAGTCTTCATGATATGTTCTATGTAATGACTTTTGAACTATGAAATTTTGAGCTTGAAGCGTGGACGATAGAATTGCTAGATTAAATAGGATATATATATATATGCATACTTTGGTGTATATTTATATATATGTGCGTGTGCCTTAATTGTATGGCTCAATTGCCAATGACTATAAATATGTTAGCCACTGAGCTGGGTAGCTCACCCGCCTATTCCCTCCTCAGGTGTGGAAAGAGACGAATAACAATCCTTGCAAGACATCGGAACTCTAAGATAATTAAAAACTTTTGTAATTAAGTTAGTTTAGGAACTTTTTGTATTTTAAAATCATTTTAAGCATAAGCATTCAATTGTATCATGTGTATTTTGTACTTTGTATTTGTATTAAGCCAAAGGGGTGATTTTTGAAATGTGAAGATATTATGAAAACAAGACTATGTTTTGTAATGGACCCATGAGATTAGTGAAACTCTGGCGTGTTCAATAATGTTTGCATCTTTGTGACTGAAATTGTTTTAAATAAATCGGGCCGATTTGATTATCGATTTTTCGCATATGCGTTAATGGTTTAAGAAAATTTATAATGAGATTCGACCGTTAATTATCTCCGAATGCTAGGCTCCGAAAACGGAGTCTAGCATTGTTTAGTATCAGAGCTCACGTTAAATGTCTCCAAATGCTGGGCTCCGGAAGCGGGGTCCAGCAACGCTCGTAGGAGAGCGCACTGATTGAGGCGTGTGCAACACCCTCAACGTGTGGTGTCACTTGGCAGTAAGTGATTGGTGCATGCAACACACACGCCTTCCATACTATCGCTCTGCCCACTATTGTAGCATCGTCATCGCCCTTCGACAGGGGGGGCGATTTCTGGCATTCGAGTATCCCATTTTTGGCCTGTTTTTTACTCATTTTTTATAACTAGCCTTATGTATACCATTTTTACGTAATTATATATGAAAAAACTGAAAAATGAATCAAAAATTGAAGAAAACCATAATGAATAGAAACCGAAAAACTTTCGTTTTTGGCAATCCGATTACGTAATCGCTTTGATACAACATGTAACACATAGGATAGACCTTATTACATATTCCATATCATTCATAAAAAGGTTAAATGAAGGAAATGTGGAATACTTGATTCCGGTTGCATCCAATGTTTTGAAGCAATTTCTGATGCCAAAAAGAGCTCCAATCTCCCCAAACCCTTTGTGGAAGTTGATCATCAGCACTCGATTAACGCTTTTTTTCAGTTTTCTTAAAACGTAAACACTCCTAATGAGTCAAAGGATCTTTATGCAAGTAATTGAATGAGACCTTAATTTTTATATGTAGCTTCCATATCAGGCATTCTTATTACAAGCCCAATATAGGTCCAGTTCATACTAATTGAGATTCATTTTTTTTCCTAGACTTTGACTCATTAATCCAGATTATTTATTGAATTATTTTATTATCTTTCTTATGATCAAATTACATAACTTAATTGATAAGTTATTTAAAAACGAAAAATACAATTAATAATTATCCAATTAATAGAGAAGGATAAAAATGTCCGAGATATGTATTATTGGCAAAATTCTTTTAGAGTTTGTATTCAACAAATAGCAGAAGTGGACTTTGAAATTTGGAAGGCGCATTCATGTAGTGGCGGTCGACAATATCTCATTCACAATGATTATTCTTCGCAAAAACGTGCATGCCATTTATCGTTCTGACAAAAGAAAAAACTGGAGACCGTATCTGTTGCTTTTCCTTATTTTATGATAAAATAAATATTTCCTGCTTTAATTGATTGCTGATTACCTGTCTGATTGGAAAATAAAGTATTTTCGAATAATCCAAACGTGTTGTTGTTAAAAATAAAAAATAAAAATCCAAAAAGCAATCCTCCCCATCAAATAAAATTTCAAGAGATTGGAGTCAAGTTGAGAAAATAAAATTTCAAGAGATTGGAGTCAAGTTGAGACTTTGTATAAAAAGGAAAAAAGTCAAACGTCTACATACGGTTCGTTGATCTTTTATAATATATATAATAAAACTAAACACAAGTCAAATCAACCTTCTTCTAGCATTGGGACATTATCAGAATAAAATCTGATGATTTGATTTATCTGAATTGATATTAAGGTTCCAACGGGGGCTGTGTAGAATGGAGTTGTAGAATTGATATTAAGATGGTAAACTTTCAGCCCACATACTTTGAATCCTCAAGATGGGAATTGAAATGAAACTCGCCACATGTGGCCCTTGACCAGGCTCGTTTCCATACTGACTTATTCGATGGTCCAAAAAGCAGAAGTACATTGATCCGTAAGTCATAGCCGTACTCAGGTACTATTTTTTAAAGAAGCTTGCATCTTTTCAAAGGTTGATCTTAAAGCAGGTTTTTGGCAACTGGATGTTCAACCAGCAGAATGTTACAAGACTGCATTCTGCATTCCCACTGCTCAATACCAATGAACTGTGATGCCTTTTGGACTAAAGGTCGGACCATCACTGTTTCAAAAGTCTAGACATAATCAGAAGGCCGTAGATGCTAAGCTTGTGTCTTTCTAATTGAGCATAAAGAGTTCCAAAATGTGAGAGGTACAGATTATCTCTTAATATTTTATAAAAATTTTAAAGTAATCTTTATTTTTGTTTATTACATCACTTTGCATCTAAATGTTTATAAAATGATATTATTTACACTCTAAAACTTAATTTCGTCAGGTTTATGTTAGTTGCTCATAATTGTGTTGTTAATTCATTTAATGTAATATGACAAATTAATAACACAGACCTGTTATTTTTTAATTTAAAAATATTTATTAGGGTTTTACGTATTAAACGTTATATTAATTATTTTTAATAACGTGAATATCATCTAATCTAACATCTCAAAAACTCCTCCGTCCAATTATCTTCTAAATCCTCCCCGTTGTACTCCATCACCTAGTTCATAAAACTCGGCCCCTCTCTAAGTTCTCACTAGAGCCCGTCACCCAGTTCTTGAAACCCAACTAAAAAATCACATGCGAAAACATACATTGAATGGAACTTGTAATGAAGTTTTATTTTGATGACTCTTGCAAAGTTAGGAGTTGTAAGTTTTTTTGATGGCATGATAACTTATTCACAAATGGGGTTGTTAATGTTATTCAAAACTTAAGGAGAGAAATCATAACTTGAAGAATTGCTATGAGTAACAAAAAGCTGTTAAAAGACTAAAATAATTATATTGCTTAATACACATTAATCAATTTCAAAAGCAAAGATCACATAAGCAACGTAAATCTAGAAATTAATTTCATTTATTGATTTCCAACAAAGATAACACTTGAATAGAAATTTCTTAAAATTCAATGATTGCCTTTAGTGACATATTGTAGAATACTTACATTGCAAATCATTGGAGAATTTATAAATAAGGTCCAAATTCTAAAAATTACATTCATTCTATATAAAATGTATGTAATCATAGTTCGCTCCACCAAAATAAGTTAGATATATAAAATTAACCCGCTAAAAGAAGTGTAGCAAAAACTATTCCACCAATAAGTGTCATTCACACTTTATTAACTTTCAATTTTAGTTTTGACTAGAATTTCCAATAACCCTATGTTTTGAAGCTTTCTCTTGTGATTGGTATAATGTGATATTTAGGATATCCTTCTTAAGGGGAGCCTAACTAACCTAAATAAAGGATCCATTACATATAGGCACGAGTCAATTGTAAGAGTTAGAGTTAGAGTTAGTGAAGATTTGGATGAAAACATTTATTTCTAGCTAAACACGGTCTCCAATAAAGACGTGGCCTAAATTATTTCCTAATTAGTTAGTTCATAGGAGGATATATAATCTTTAGTGTCACGTCCTGGTACCATATTGGACTCATGAACAACTACCGCATACTCGGGCTAAGGACACTCATTGTACCCTTAATTCGACTATGCAAGGCTAACTGAATATCTTTAAAAACATTTGGACAATACAATGACTATATTTTAAAATCCCAAAACTCAATCAAAACACCTGCAAACCAGTTTTAAACGTACTCCTATATTCACATTAAAATTATACCATAACTTCTGGACTTTTAAGTCGACTTAAAAGCAATCTCAAAGTACGAAAGGTTTATACATAAGGTCTTTTACAAAATACAAGATAGTTAAGAGTAAATTTATAAAATCATATAGTATATCAACATAACCAACCTAATAAAAGCAATTCATGAGCCATTAAATAACAAAAATACAAAAAAGAGACTACCCACATGCGGTAATGCCCCGAAAATATTAAAAAACTGCACGATTCACTCAGAGTCTCAAACTCTCCAAATAAACCTACATGGTTGGAAAGCGAAGGGGGCACATACCCTATGTACTTAGTGAGCAGGAAAAACATATATTGCAAATAGAACTCGATACGTACTAAGACTGTAACATCGCAACCCCGACAGGAAGGGTAAAATAGTAATTTAACAAAGGATGAGAGTGATTGGGACTAATTAGGATTGTTCATGCATAC
>JAOSBK010000009.1:2872913-2883017 GCA_027568895.1 Erythroxylum shatona | reverse complement strand
ACTAAGTTAGTGACTATTTTGGATAGCTTATTAAGCATATCAACATTGAGCATCATTATGTATTTTGTTTTAGCCTTTGTATGTATGATGTTGTGTAAGTAAAGTTTGTTCGAACTCATGGGTTTTGTAATGGTATGAAGAATTGAAGTCTATTTTGTGTATGAGTATGCTTGGTTGAATGTTGGATGTCGACTTTCGGATTTTGGGCTTTTCGCCGCGGCGACCTTCCATTGGTTCGCCGCGACAAACCGATATGTCGTCACGGCGAGCACCCCTTTTGCGACTTCGCCGCGGCGAGGAATGGCTTACGCCGCAGCGAACTCCTCTTTGCTGCCACCCTCGAATTTGTTTTAATTGAAATCCTTCTCTTACGACTATCCCGACGGGTTACCTCGGGTTTAGTCTTGGGGGTCGGTACTTGGGCCCAACGTTCTTCGGTATCCAGGAAGCGATTGTTGGACTCCGGAAACGGGGTCCAGCAGCCTACCCATTGATGTGAAAATTTCCTTTGTTAAACCCCCTTGAGCTTCATCAGCCTTTCTTTTATGCTAACCATATTACATACTTTAAACCTAACCAAATTTCCTATCCAAGGCTTAAAGCTAGTGGAGCATTTGTTGATTATTGAGCTTGTGGATGTACAAAAGTATAAATGTGAGGGTGTGCATATGTGTGGGACGGTTATAATTGTTGGTATGGCATTTTATGTCTTATCAATGAAATTCCCATGTTAATGTAGCTTCTTTCAATTTTTATATGAAAAAAGAGAAAAAGAAAGAAAGAAAACGAGAAAAGAAAAGCAAAAGCGAAAGCAAAAGCAAAAACAAAAGAAAAGAAAAGGAAAAGAAAAAGAAAAAGAAAAAGAAAAAAGTTTAAATAAATGCATATAGGAGGAAAGGCATATGTTTTGAAAAGTTGTTTATGATTAGTTTCTCCTCCTAAAGTTATATTGCATAGGTGATTTACTTATGATGTTTATGAGGTAGACATAGCTTTGAACGATCACTCCTTATAGTTTCAATGTATTGATATCGTCGATTTTTATGAGTGATTCCTTATAATTGGTTATGTTTCATATGGTTTATGGTGTGAGAGCTTGAATTTAAGTTGTGAAATATAATTGTTGCATTCATTATATCTGATGGTACCCAGTTTTGAATGAATGTTAGCATGTGCACTTGATGTTTCACTAAGTGTTACTTTTGCTTCACTAACTTGATGACTTTTATGCTACTTTACCCAAATACATCTCACCTTACACTTGCCCACATTATAACCTTGAAAAGTCCTTTGATTTATGATTATGCATGTGAATCTTAGTGATGGAGAAATGAAATGAAATGAAAAGTTGTAGAATGTCATAATCATAAATGGTATTTGAGTGTATTTATGGATCTATCTTATTCTTAAATACATTTTGTCCAAGTCTACCACTAGATTGATTAGTTTTTAAAGGTGATGAATGTTGATTGATCATGAGGAGAAGCATTGAATGTTGAAATCTTGCCATGGTTTTGAATGTTGCTTCTATTTACGTATGATTATGCATTCTTGGAAGATATGAGAAATGAGTAAATGTTTTTGGGTTTATGATTTTGATTATGATGTTTTGCCCGATGACGGTCAAAAGCTAAGTGTGGGAAAAATTGATATGTGCTTAACTGATTAAACATTTATTCCATAATACTTAGTGATTAATGATATGAAATGCTTAAGATATTCACTTTAGTTCATATTTAAGTTTTAGCTACAATTCAGAAGCAAAAGAGCTAAAGTGACTATATTACATTCACACTCACTTGTCTTCAAGGAATAAGAAGGAGAAGGATCAGAGCTAAAGGAGACAAGAAAATACCAAAAGGAATGAAGGTAACATTGTTATGGCTATAAGATACATCTCATGCCCATGACACACTTGTTATGTCCATAACATTAGTTGCATGGACGTGACAACCCATGTCACCCTCATCCATGGTGGCTCACAATCGTGAGTCCCAAGACTCACAATCGTGAGTCCCAAGACTCACACTCACGACTGTGAACAACATATGCACGCTTGCGAAAGCATGACAACATACCCAAAAACCCTACTTTTTGGTATAAAAGCAACATTTTGTCATCAAAATAGATTCAAATCATTTGAAGAAAGGGTGAGGTCTTGGTTTTAAGGTTTCAGGAGAATGAAAAGGGGCAAACCTATCATCCTTTGGAAACATATGGAGGGAAGCCTGATGCTGGTTTGAAGGTGATATCGACGTCAAATAACCCAGTTAAGCATTTCTCTCCATTGTATTGTTGTTCTTTGCCTCTTTTCAGATTGTTTATGTTATCTTGTTTTTATTGATTGGGTATTGTGTAAGGATGATCTTGATGCTCTATTGGATTGCTTTTCATGAGAACTCATTGATAGAACTTTGAATACAATACATAATAGTCTTGTTTGAATTTGTTTGTGGCATCTAACGGTATTATATCATTAGGGATAATGTAACCTAGATTAAATAATCCAAGCTTTGGTGATTATTGCTTAGATTAGTTTGTTTTTCTCACTCATAAGATGGCTATCCAATTAAACTTAGAGAGCTTGTTCTAGTTTATCCAATAGTTAGGGTTAATTAACGAGCTCTTTTTAATTAACTAAGATTTAAGAAAAAATCGGAATTAGCAGATTTTGTTATTAACCTACAACCAATAGTTCAAAGAAAGGCATGAAGACAATAATGCACTGAAGTATGTTTAATTGACTGTAGGCCGAGAGAGATTTAAAGAACCGGGTCCTTAATGAATTCATCACTTTCATCATTTTCAAATGTTTTCTTTAGTTTATTTCCATTATTTTAGTTTCATTTTATTTTCTTATTTAAAAGCAAACCAGACCCCACCCATAATCTAAACACCAATTGATTTTATTTTATAAGCTTTACATACTCTTTATGAGATCGGTCTAAACTCACCACTGCTATGGTTGTACGTCTAGTTATTTTGCATAGTGCTACATCACTAGTAAGAAGGATTAAAGTACAAATTAGAAGTTGTATAATGAGCAATCACTAGTGGTTTATTAACTGGCTTTGTAGTTGATAAAGAAGAATTCCTTGTATTGAAAAAGGCCCTTCAAATAGGCAATTAAAGGTTGCTTCAACTTTTATTTCAGTTAACTTACCAGGTGTTATTAGAATAATGTTCATTATTATTAAATGTTACCATAATTATAAGGAAAGACTGGCATCATCAATCAATTTGCTATGTGCCATATTATATAGAGACATAACATCTACCCTTATTTCTTAGGTTGTAATGTTAGATTAAACTTCATTAAAGAGTCAGGATTTGAGGTTTTTGTAACCAATTGACTTCCTAAAGCAAAGTTCTTCCCAATTGGATTCCAAATCTGATAATAAGAGGATTGTTACGGACTATAGGGGTAAGGAATATTTTATATACCATCAGACCCCTATCTATATCTAATCTATGGATCTTTAGAGTTTCAAAGTACAGACTAATTAAAATCAACGTCCAATCAAACCTTAGTATAACGAATTCTCCCCAGTCCAACAGTATGTTTATCATGACACAAAGGTTTTTCAACGGAACTTGCTAGGTATTTAAGTCCTATAGTGGAATAATACTTTAGTGGGGTAAAAGGGGAGGTGTTTCAAGCCTCTTTTGCAAATTCCATACTTGGTTTCATTTGAGAAGTAGTGATTTCCCATTTAAGTGCTCAAGGTCTTATTCTAGGACTTTCATCATAATAGACACATTATTGAACCTGAATTGAAAACATTCTTCCTCAGTTGCTAGAATCAGTTTTAATCCTAACTTTTTCTATTTTTCTCAACTTTATCTTCATTTGAGAGAAAAAAAAAAGGGTCTCTTGTTAATAAAGTAGCCAATTATGGTAACTAGTCGTCAAGCTTCTAGCATTTTAATAGTTGGTGAGACTGCTGAGGAAATGTCCTTCGACGCTTTAGGGATTGTTAGGTGAAGATCACCATCTATCTAACTCTACATTCTTAAAGGGACTCCATATCTTAGGATACAACAATTGAAGATTGAAGGGGAGGTTTAGATGTAATTGAGACATCATAAATCTGGAAGGAAGAGGGATCCAAAAAATAGTATATTGGTAGAAGAAAGACTGCATTCTTAAGAGTAAGATGGGAGCAACTAAAAAAAACAGGTTAGGAGAGTGAGAGGATTGCTTGGCCTGATTTTGAGGATGTTTTCAAAGAAATTAAAAATAAAGAGGTGGATGACTTCCTCTTGTTAAATTTGATTTCACTAAAAAAAATAAAATCAGCTTTTGACTTAGGCGAGAAATGCTTATGATCCAAATACTGACTCATTACCGAAGACAATTGCAGTGGTACCACTCTAGCTATGTAGAGTAGAGTGCTACAGAAATGGATAGACAAAGTACAAAGAATAGTTGAACAAATATGAAGCGTGTTATGAGCTGCATTCAACAAGCATACGCTATCTGTAACAGGATCTTTTGAGCAATTTCCATAACAAAAAGGATTATTATATTTTCCCCTGCAGAACAGTGGAACAGGATTCATACATCAGTATATGGAAACTACTACAATATGAGACTTACGCCCACCATGGAGTATCTCCAGTTCTAAAATCTGTTTCAACCCAGGGGACAAATACCACCTTCCCTTCATCTATATCCGCATGAGCCAATGCAAGAGACTGTGCCAACAAATTGGAAGAAAATGATTGTCAGGCAAGCCAAGAGAATTTTCATTAATAACACAGAATGCTTCAACTTGAAGTTCAGATACTATCGCGTGTGATATTCGTGCTTTTACTTAGCATCGGTGTGTATTGAAAAAATAACTGATTTAGGAGAACCTTTTTTACGTTCCAAACGTCAGAATTCAAAAGGTAAAATCCTCTATTCCAAGTGATCAAAGAGGAGATGCATTTTTTTATCAAATGAGTTTTTGAATTATTAATGTACTGCAGAAACTATTCTAGGCAATGCCCTTTTCTTCTTTTTTTGGTTCATTTAGAATTAATACTCCGTGGATTGATGACAAACAACTTATAGATTTAAAAGAGTTCCTAACTAAACAAAATAGAGAATTAGAGATACCTTTACTTCCTAATAATTAAATCAAACTTTCCAATTCTAGTAGAATTCTTTACGGTCTTCTATGTACTTGAGAGGGAAAAAAATGAACCTTTTTAAACCATAATAATATGAATACACTCCCTTGAAAAAGGTGATGCTTTCAGCAATATAGAAATGCATTCTACTTAAATAGGTTGCCAAAACTACATTGAAATTCTCTCATGATTGGTCATATTACATTTTACAGTCTAACAGACAAATCGTTGGAAACTAACTTAATGATTAGAAAGTAGTTCTAAGTTCCAAGTTCAGTGGTTTGAAATGATATTCAACCAATCACAAAGCAAATGTTTGATTTGCTTACCAGAGGAGCTGGACCTCTTACAACTTTTCCTTGTTCATTGTATTGGGATCCATGGCAAGGGCAAATGAACTTGTTCTCAGCTGAGTTCCACGGCACAACACACCCAAGGTGTGTGCAGACACCATTAATCCCATATGTTGCAAGGGTTCTATCTTTCTCCACAATAAGGTAGGTCGGGTCTCCCTAAATTCCATCCAAGCATTTAAACAAATGTCATTCTTAGAATGCTTCTATCTGTATGAATTTTCCAGACACCCCATATGCATATAGTTTTAGCCATTAAAAAAGTAAATCTGCTTGGAAGTACTCCAAAGAGCTAAAGTTCAAAATTTTCAAGTAAAGCAAAATGGTAAGACTTTCTAATTGATCCCTACTATTAGAACAAAGGGATAGCGTTGCTTTAAGGGGGAAAAAAATTGTCTTCCATTTATAAAAGTTTCTGCATGAATAACTAATAAAGTTTCATCACCTTCAATCCCTGAGTAAGTGTTCGGTCTCCAGGTCCATGAGTCTTGAGCCATTGGTCTGCAACAACATCATTACCAATAGCATCCTTCGCAATGGTACCCCCACCAGCACCTAGGTTCCTGACATATATTTCCAGGCAAAATGGAAGGAGGGAAGAAGTTCACTATGAGCAAAAACTTTTACGGAAGTTGACAGAATAGAAATTTCCAGGCAATTTGATGATTCGTAAATTAAATCAAAGAAAGACTTTGCAATAACACCCAACTAAACTGACTGGTCATTTATCATATTCTTTCCTGCCTCTAGAATTGTTTACTGCATATTTTCAGTGAAGATTAGTGCCTTCCTTTAAGTGTAACACGTTTGCCATTTCATTCGGCAACTGGAAAAAATCATTCTTTAAGATTTGGTAAAAATCGAACTTAAAAATAGCAATTTGGTTGCCTTTGAGGAGACATACCAACACAATCCGCAATTTATAGTTATGGTTTGCTCCTTGAAATTTGAATGGGAAGAAAGTATTTGATATAAACGGAGCTTAGTTGGTAAACTTGATATAGTCCAAATCCCTCATCAGAATCTTATAGTTCTGATGACAATTAGAAATTTTAACAACAGCGAATACAAAGAAAGGAATTAGTATAGTACTTTTGAATTTTGAAGGATGAAAAAAAAAAAATCTGCTAACAGCTACTAATTTCCATGGAAAGAGTCATGATAACACCATTCTCTGTTTCTTATATTAAATTGAAAAATGTTGACATCAACAAGACACAAATGAAAAGAATGATAAACCAGTGCAAAAAACAAAGTTCTGCGATAATTTCTTGGGGGTTATAAAATAAAAGGTAATCATTCCTTACCCAGGTGGAACAAAGAAGTAGGTATAAGGGAGCAGCATTCCTGCACTGGGGAGTGAAATAGTGCCAAGAAGAAGCAGGTTCATGAGCTTCCTCTTACCCATGTCAGGGACTTTATCAGCAGGAATACTGGTGGCCTGGCATGCGATTCTCATCCGTTTGTCCTTTGATACCATATTATTCCTCGTTAGCTTCGCAAACCCGGCATGTGTGGGACAAAAGATGCCACTTTTGATGGAGCATAGCTGGTAAACGATAGAAGCAAATACAAATATTATAACAAGAATCTAAGTGAAATCAAGATGGATAGAACATGAAGAGAAATGCTTCATATGACATTCACCTGTGAGGGTGTTGCGGGGGAAAGAGTAGTGGAAGCCATGGATAGGATATGCTTGGACAGGAAATGGGAAACGTTCTGTGCTTCAAGGGATGATATTGTGCGGAGTGATGAAGTGCAGGGACATGCAAGAATACGGTCAAAACCACAACGACCACAACTGTACTAGATAAGGCGCATGACATTAGCCATAGCCACATGTTCATAGATGGCGCTGTGCTTTAAAATAATCCTACTAATGGACTGTATACGCAGGCTTGCGACGATCCAGTATGGACTTTCTTCTTTGTTTTCCACTACACATAAAATAACTCGAATGCTGGCCCAGTTGCTACTCGTCCGACCTTTGAGGCTTTCTTGCTCGGCCTAGATGTGCCAACTTTAAGGCCTAAGCCTTTCAAAATCATGGTCCTTATTCCCACCATCGGCCCACAATGAGCCTCCATGCTTTATCTAGATTAAAGATGCCAAGTACTAATTAAGAACTTTCAGGAGGTTATGGATGGACATCTTAGATAATGGAAGAAATTCTTGGTTTAATCTTAATCTTTCAAAAGTATCCGTCTACACATGGTTTGACTTCAAGATTATGTGCCTACATTTGTTGTCAATGTTAATGCAATGTTTCTGTTACGTTTCAGACTTCGAATTTGGCATTATAGTGTTTTCAGAACCACTTAAACTGTAGGTAGGGATGGATTCAAAAATTTTTTTAAGTAAAGATAAAATTTTATTTTTATTAAAAATATAATTTTATTTTTTATAAAATTAAAACTTAACATAATAATTTTTTTATATAAAATATTTTGAAGAAGTAAATATCCTCGTTTGTCCCCATCATGGATCTGTCCATGAATCATGATTGTAGGTATACATCCTAAAATCTATAGTCTCCGCTATAACCCCGCCTAAATTCATCTTTCTTTTACAAACTTTGTGGTTTAAAACAATGCCTTCCAAATTGGAGTAAATAAAAGAAGAAACAGTGGATGTCGACAACAGACAATAGCTGCAGTACAGGGATGTGATCTTCTGGCCACACATGTGTGTACCTACTCTATTTTATTAGATCTAAATTATCTATTTATATAAGTCTTATATAAATAAATAGCTTGAATCTAATAAAATATATTAGGTATACAAAAATAGGGACAAAAGATTTCAAGTCGCAATCTAGACTAGAACTACAGAGAATCAAAATGATGGTGCCATCTTCATGGGGGGCCGACGTGAACCATTCAGTCATCATATGATACCAGGTGTCTCTCTTTACGCTCTCATTCCTTACTAGCATGCAAATGCAAAAAAAGCAAATCCGACTGTTCTACGTGTTTTTGGATATGAAGCATTATTTGTGTTTGTAATTTGAGAGAAAAGGGTGAGTACGAGTTTTCCGATGAACCAAATGAATATGCTTTAGTGGTTTCTTTAGAGAAACGTAGTATTAGCCTTTGTAAATCGTCATAAAAGGCAGATATCTAGAGATAAGATCGTTGCACGGACGCCACTTCCAGTAGAAGGTACAAGGTATTTCTCAGTCAATTCCCTAGTCTTCGTAAAACTGATGAGACTTTCCACTCACTTTTAAAGAGTAACTAAAACTCAATCATGTGCACAAAACCATCACTAAATTTTGAGAAAAAAAATTGTCGTATTGATGGCGATATTAATTAAAATACATCATCTTAACAAGAAATGGAGGTCAAACCTTCTAAATAGAAAGTAGAAAGGATTATCGGTCAAAGCTGGATGGATCTCTAAAGTTGAGGGGTCAAAGAAAAAGAAATTGGATAGGTCAAGAAATTCAAAAGTAGTTGCACTTGAGAGCATCTTGGTTGCCTTTCTCAACTTAACCATGACCAAACATATCATTGTTTATCTTTTGTATTCCCACTTCCTCTATAGCTGCACCTTTAGCCTTAACGCATTGATAGTATAACTTATTATTACACCCATGAAGGGAATAATAGTACTTAAACTTTTGAAATAACTACCAAAGGTAGTTATATGATGGTAGTTATATGGAGACCATTTTAAAACAAACAAGAGGGATATACATCGGTGATGTATGTTACAAAGTTTTTTGACTTCTTCTATGAAGTAAAGAGAAGAGTAGAAACAAAAGATCTCTGCAATAACAGTTCTTTAACTGGTGGAATTATAATGGGAATCTAAATATGTGATTCTTTGTTTATTATATACATATATAAATGTTTCTGTTTAACATGATCTATATGATTATATTTTATCCTGTTTATTACTAACATTGGTATCGGAGCATGGTTGTGTTTTTGTTTATATGCATGCTAACGAATTTGTATTAAACTTTATATGAATTTGTCATCAAGTTTTGCACTGTTGTTATACATTACCTTGTCTTCTACGGTTGTCTTCTGTGCCAACTATTGGTGTTTTAGTTTTTCTTTCATTTGTTGTTTTCTGTTTTTTTCTTCCCTCCTTTCATGAAAATCCAATCTAATCGAAGAAAAATAGAATTGTTTTGTGTTTGATGTCTGGTTTTGGATTTTTCACTGCTGTGTGGTTTTTATGCATTTTCTTTGTTGTGTGGTTTTGTTATAGTTTTACAATGTTTACCAAAAACAAGAATCCAAAGACAAAGATAGCAGTAACGAGAGAAGGAAGAAAAGAATAAGAAAGAGTAAGTAAAAAAGAAGAAGAAGAAAACGAAATGTAGGAAGAGAAGGAAGAATTCTACATCAATGGGGCACGTGTGAGGCACAGAAGAGTCCACTTCAAAAGTTGCCTTTGGTCTTTTCTATATATATATACGAGTTTAACAAATAGTTTTTTATATGTTTTAAATTAAATGCTACATAAAGAATTAAAAAATATTTTCTAATTTACTCAAACTAATTAATTTCGTTAAAATTAGTTTTAAATTAAAATTAAAAAAGAAAACTAATTTGTTTAGTTAAAATTAAAAAAGGGGGTTTCATTAGAAATTAGTTTCTAATTAAACCAAAATAAA